>VXAB01006863.1:44230-72927 GCA_013399175.1 Odontophorus gujanensis | reverse complement strand
AAAAAAAGAGGGGGGAGGAGGAGGTTGCATGAAATAAGCAAAATTTCAAGCTAATGGGAATCTCATTCATTATTTAATCCAATCCTTATCTGAAATGTACAAAAAATGGAATCTAATATGGCGTATGTATGTTGTTGTCTTAGCGAAAAGACAGGGGCAAAGGCCTGCAATTTCACTTAATATATTAAATCCTACTGCAGGCTTTGAGCCAGATTAATAACTCTAGCGAGCTAGAAAATCCCAATATATATTTTTTCTAGCTCCATGCATGATGCGGCTTGATTCATAAGCAGCTCTACCGCTGGGCTTTATTAAATACAAATAAAATATCTCTTCTATTGCAAAAGCCCACAAGGTGACAGAAAGAGAAGAGACAGTCCTTGCTAGTTAAAATGTATTTTCTTTGGCTTCCTCCTCCTTACCTCAGCCCCCAAGTCCCAGGTCCCTAGAATATTTATACAGACATAACCCAGTGCATAGAAACCAGGGGGATAGACTGAAAGGAAAGAATTTGTTCCCGATCACTGGGGCATGCTTGCAAAAAAGACCCTGCAGTGTTCCTACCCTCAAGTGGACGCGATTCAATTTTATGCCCACTCGATAGAAGAGTTTCAGCAGCCCAGCGCACTCTCAGTGTCTGGGCCAGCTGGTTGGTGGCTGATTTAAGCATGCTACCGAACGACTTGCTGGCAGCTCTGCCACAAAACCTGGGCTGCTGCTGTTTGCCAGGCAGCTTGTTTGAACCCCAGGCTCAGAAGGCAAGATTGCTGTCTGGGAATGTGAAGTCATCCGGCTGGTTTAGCAATCCTGAAATTGAGGCTGGGAACTGCAGAAGTTGGACTCGGTATATTTTAAAGGTTGCTTTGCAGGCGTTTCTTTTTAAGCACAGAGGCAGTAAAATAAAAGGTTTAGGAGAAAAAAGAAAATCAAAGTTACACAGGCAGTATTGGTCCCGTTTGTAAATTACAGCACTAGTAAGGGATCTTTCCTATTTCAGAAAACACTTAAACAAATATATCACTAAACATGTGCTCAAATTCCATCCTGAAAAGTGAAAGATTTGCTGATCCTCTTTATCTTGGGCACAATATTCAAGGCCAAGTCCTTGGGATCCGCACAGCAGCAAGTGCCTAGAGGCTCAGACTAGGTCCTGGTGCAGCAAGTTGCCTCGGGTTCTTACAATTCCACAAAAACAACAAAAACAAAGCAAAACAAAAACCACAGGAATATGTTTTGGATCTAGAAGCAATAAATCCCTGAATGGGAGAGCAGCAAAGATGTGGGAACACAAAATGTTTCATGGAGGTAGATCTGCTGAGTTGGGTACAGTGTGAGTGTGTAGGAGATGGGTTCTGCTCTGCAGAGGTTGGGGTCAAAGTAGGCAAGTGAGGAAGTGAAGAATGGTGTTACCTGTTCTGCAATGGGCAAACAGAGCTGGCCAGATGAGCAGTGAGGGAGATGATCTCCAATATAGCACTTGGGGGAAGGCAGCATCTGATTCAAGCCGGTACTTGATCTTTTTAAAGCAAACAGAAGGATTCTATCTTATTTAATTTATTTCTCTGGAGAAAATGGAGATTTAACTGCACTGAAACAGGATAAAATGATCACCCCAAGGTAATTTCCCAACTATTTTTAATTCTTCGGTTATGTGCTTTAAATCAAGGTTGATGCCCATCCCAAGCTCCTGCCCCTCCCCCTTCCCAAATAAAAAAAAAAAAAAAGATTTTTTTGTTTTTAAATAAAGGAAGAAGAAAAATGGGACATAAGCTGGTGCTGCAGGTTATCAGTTATCTCACAGGGAAATAAGAAAGTAGTGGGCTTTATTGCTTTTGTTTTCTGTGAGGGGAAGTGCATGTAAACTTATTTTTAAATCCATGTCAGTTACTTGATGTATTTCTTCACTTGCTCTTGGCATGGACCTTAGGCTCCCAGTTGTGACCATGCTGAGCTGATGCAAGCAGGGTCCAGCACAGTACAGGTGCAGGGAGGGTTCCCTGCCTCTCTGTGACATAGGTGTCTTTTTTCTGGCTGAGAGCTTCCCATGAAACTGCAGGTGTCAATGCAGCATCAGTACTGTGCTCAAAGCAGCAGGTGAGGAGATAACCTGGAGGAGTGAAGCTGATACTGGGCCGGCCCTGCATGAAAGTTAGTCCCGTCCTGAAGACTGCTAATGGTTTATTATAATATACACTGCCACAGGAGTGCCTGTGTGGGAAAAAAAATAAAAAATAAAAGACCTCTGGAGCACTTAATGCTTACCACATGCAAAGTGAAAACATGGTCCTTGACCCAAGTTGCTCAGAGATGTGAACGCCCGAGAGAGGCCACAGCAAACAGATGGAGGGAGAGAAAGGTAATAGAGAGAGGATTATGATTTTGTCGGGAAGTTGCAGTGATAGCACACCAGCTGCCTCGCGGGTGTTGAGTGGTTTGGAAGTGTCACCACAGAGGTGAGTTTCAAGGAGGCATGGCAAGGCGGACTCTGTAGTAGATGCCTCTGATGTTGGCAGGGCTTTCACATCCCTGGTACACAAAGGTCTCTGGACAGTAGAAACAGCTGACATAGCTTTGGGGTTAAGCCAACACTCTCATGCTGTTAGGATGTTTATCTGAACCAACCTTTGCAAAAAGCTCTCCCATGCCTACCTCAAAGTTAAGGACTCAGAGGCTTTTGAGGACAGAAAGCATCATTTCTTCTGACCTTCTGGATATAATAGAGGCCACGGTATTGCAGTGATTCCTGCACTGAGCCCCTGCCATGGGGGTTGAATCACTGTATCTATCTCAGAAAGGTGTACTGTCCTTATAAAGAGCCTTTAAGGGAACTAGTGTCTCACTTTTATAGGGTCTGTATACGTGGTTGCACTGTGTGTGAAATATTGTAAGCACATACTATTACGCTGTTTTTTGATTGTTTGCTAAATGAGAGTAAGGACTGTTCTGAAAAGCTCAGGGTTTTTGAGCACAGCCATGTGTACTGCAGAGGCAGCAAGTGAAGGCTAATTTGAAAAATTCACACTGGACAGTGGGACAAGATATGCCCTTTAAATGATGGTCAGTGACCCAGCAAGAATTTCCTGAGAGCAGGAGGACCTCGGTGGAATTGTTTCAAGTCTGCAAGTGTGTGGCTAAGCAGTTTAAATGGAAATAGTACTGAGGGTATATTGCTTGCCTTTGGCTTACGCTTAAAGTGCTGTGCTCCAAATGTTCACAATGTCACACAAACTGAGGTTCGGCAGAAGCATTTTCAGACTTTAAATGCAGAAGTCAGTAAAATTCCAAACACACAAAATTATGGTTTTGTCTTCTTTGTGCCCTGTATGCCCTGCCACCTCCTCCTCTTTCATTTCCCTCATGTAGGCCACTTCATTCGAAGGGCCTACAGATATTAAAGTTGTACTGGAAGCATGAGCAATGACATTTTAGTTAAGAAAATAGGATTCAAAAGTTGGGATCTGTCTGTACCACAGACACTTTAAATGCCCTGAGCAGGTCATGAAAAGGAAGAATTACGGAGAAATGTAGCATTTGCTTTCAGAAATTCATTATAGATCTTATCAACCTATATTTCAGTGAATGAGAGAGAATATGTTTTTGTCAGGAAACAGAGTTAAACACACCAGAGTCCTGATAATTTTTTGGCACCCTAAACGGAGCTGGAAGATACAAAGTAACCTATGAAATGCAGGTAAATTAAAATTATCCCCAGAAATTACGGAATTATTTGAGCAGAACATTTCCAACATTCCTCAAAACTTTTGTTCTCTCATCCATTATAATCATTTTTCTCAGATGAGACTGTCTGTTCACTTTGTGAACTCTTACTATACAGTCCACAAGCATGTTGTTTCAGGTACTGCTAAGAAATTGTACTTCGAGTAGGACAGAAAATTGATCAGTCCATTTTCTCTGTTCCAACTTAAGAGAAGAGTAAAGTAGTAAATAGTGTTAATGCTGAAAAGTGAATTAGATTTCTAACATTGTTTCTGCTTTAATAGTTCCTTCCATTTGCTAATAGCCCAGATAATAACAACTGCCCTTCAGTAACATGTGTTGTTTTGTTTGTATCTTTCTTCTGACAGCATCTTTTTAAAACAATATGTTACAGCTCATTCATGAAGTAGTTATCAATTCTGAGCTTGTTTGTCTCATCAGGCAAGCTAAGTGTGTCCTTGTTAGTACTGGCTGTCAGGCATTGTGTACCTGCAGGCTGTGCTTAGCCTCCTCCTTTTAAGGGTCTCTCAGTCAATTAAAATTGCAGATACAAATTTCAGGTCCTTTGCAATAGGGTTTTCAAATCGAAAAGCCGATTCCACGCTTTGCTGGAAAGCAGAGCTGCACAGGACCAGTGATGGCAGCTGCATTTTCCCTGTGTTATCTGAGCGGCAGGCAGGAACAGAAACATCCTTCAGATGCTTAGGCTCAGTCAGCTTGGAGTCTGACCTCTACAAGCACAATTATTTTGGTATCACCTGTTCCAAGCTATCTTACTTATCTTATATGTACCTCCTAAAGCATATTTTCACCCTTCACAATTATTNCTTGCCTTTGGCTTACGCTTAAAGTGCTGTGCTCCAAATGTTCACAATGTCACACAAACTGAGGTTCGGCAGAAGCATTTTCAGACTTTAAATGCAGAAGTCAGTAAAATTCCAAACACACAAAATTATGGTTTTGTCTTCTTTGTGCCCTGTATGCCCTGCCACCTCCTCCTCTTTCATTTCCCTCATGTAGGCCACTTCATTCGAAGGGCCTACAGATATTAAAGTTGTACTGGAAGCATGAGCAATGACATTTTAGTTAAGAAAATAGGATTCAAAAGTTGGGATCTGTCTGTACCACAGACACTTTAAATGCCCTGAGCAGGTCATGAAAAGGAAGAATTACGGAGAAATGTAGCATTTGCTTTCAGAAATTCATTATAGATCTTATCAACCTATATTTCAGTGAATGAGAGAGAATATGTTTTTGTCAGGAAACAGAGTTAAACACACCAGAGTCCTGATAATTTTTTGGCACCCTAAACGGAGCTGGAAGATACAAAGTAACCTATGAAATGCAGGTAAATTAAAATTATCCCCAGAAATTACGGAATTATTTGAGCAGAACATTTCCAACATTCCTCAAAACTTTTGTTCTCTCATCCATTATAATCATTTTTCTCAGATGAGACTGTCTGTTCACTTTGTGAACTCTTACTATACAGTCCACAAGCATGTTGTTTCAGGTACTGCTAAGAAATTGTACTTCGAGTAGGACAGAAAATTGATCAGTCCATTTTCTCTGTTCCAACTTAAGAGAAGAGTAAAGTAGTAAATAGTGTTAATGCTGAAAAGTGAATTAGATTTCTAACATTGTTTCTGCTTTAATAGTTCCTTCCATTTGCTAATAGCCCAGATAATAACAACTGCCCTTCAGTAACATGTGTTGTTTTGTTTGTATCTTTCTTCTGACAGCATCTTTTTAAAACAATATGTTACAGCTCATTCATGAAGTAGTTATCAATTCTGAGCTTGTTTGTCTCATCAGGCAAGCTAAGTGTGTCCTTGTTAGTACTGGCTGTCAGGCATTGTGTACCTGCAGGCTGTGCTTAGCCTCCTCCTTTTAAGGGTCTCTCAGTCAATTAAAATTGCAGATACAAATTTCAGGTCCTTTGCAATAGGGTTTTCAAATCGAAAAGCCGATTCCACGCTTTGCTGGAAAGCAGAGCTGCACAGGACCAGTGATGGCAGCTGCATTTTCCCTGTGTTATCTGAGCGGCAGGCAGGAACAGAAACATCCTTCAGATGCTTAGGCTCAGTCAGCTTGGAGTCTGACCTCTACAAGCACAATTATTTTGGTATCACCTGTTCCAAGCTATCTTACTTATCTTATATGTACCTCCTAAAGCATATTTTCACCCTTCACAATTATTATTTTTTTATTTTTATTTTTGTCTAGTTTTCTTATCTCCTCATTGTATGTGAACACTTTCTAATAGCGTTCTAGCCAGCTGGGCTATTATGCCATCTGTAGCTAATTTTCTTTATCATCCTTTCCCCAGCAGAGTGAGTGGAGTACTTTTTTGATAGGGTTTATGATGTCTCTGTTTTTGCAGTTCACATGCTGCTTTGTGTTCAAGCTTGAGGCAGCAGGTTATGCTGGCTGCAGGAAGTTGATGCATACAGAACAATCCTTTGTTCCTACATTCATTCCAGCATACTAGGTTTGTCTTGAAAATCATAGTTTCTGATGGACTTATCCATATGCAGACAAAGTCCATTGTAGTTTAGAATCTTGTCAAGTACCTGATATACAGTGTTAGGTTTCTTCTGTAGTCCATCGATGCTTAACTGACATTCTGTGACTTGGTACCTTTTCCTTCATTGTCCTGGCCAGGCCATCAAATCAGTCTGTTTTATCCACGTATTTTGGTACCTAGATTGTTAGTGAAGTAGGAAAGAGATTGTTTACTTTGGGATTATCTAGTCAGTACTTTTCCCAAGTATGTAAGTTGCCCTGAAAATAATGCCTCCTATTTTTTCCCATGGAAACTACAACAGATGCAAAGACTATGATAACACTGTTTGGCACTGCAAATTCTCAGCTACAAAACACTATTTGTCATAACCATATGGCTTTGCATGTTTGTCAACAATGAATAAAAGACTGCATGCCCTGCTCATAAAAATCTTCATGAGCAACCAGTGCATTACTTTTCTTTCACATCACTGCTGCCACTGCTGAAACATACCGCAACCACCTTTCATATCGCACACATATAACATCCACTGTTTGGTCTCCATAAACGTTCAGCAAGTATCAGTGAATGTCAGTGGTTGCCATTCATTCTTTCCTTCACACACCCTTCCATGACAGATGCCATCTTGACAGACTGTCCTTCTTCTGCCATCTGTCGCATGGCAACAAAACGTAACAGAATGATGATGGGAAATTTCAGTCAGTTGCCAACAACCAGCATCTGTCTCTGACATCATGAGCCAGCATCATAAAATCATAGAATAGCAGAATTGCTTGAGTTGGAATTGATCCTTTAATGTCACCTGGTCCAACTCCCCTGTAATTAACAGGGACACCCATAGCTCTGTCTGGTGCTCAGAGCCACTCCACCATGACCTTGTGTGTCTCCATGGAGGGGGCATCCACCACCTCACTGGACAACTTGTTCCAGTGCCTCTGCACCCTCACCGTAAAAACGTTCATATCCAATCTAAATCTCCACTCTTTTAGTTTGAAAGTGTTTCTCCTTGTCCTATCACATCAGACGCTGCTGAGGAGTCTCCCCATGTCTCTTGCAGCCCCCTGTAGATACAGACAGGCTGCTCTCAGGTGTCCCGGAGCCTTCNACTTTTATAGGGTCTGTATACGTGGTTGCACTGTGTGTGAAATATTGTAAGCACATACTATTACGCTGTTTTTTGATTGTTTGCTAAATGAGAGTAAGGACTGTTCTGAAAAGCTCAGGGTTTTTGAGCACAGCCATGTGTACTGCAGAGGCAGCAAGTGAAGGCTAATTTGAAAAATTCACACTGGACAGTGGGACAAGATATGCCCTTTAAATGATGGTCAGTGACCCAGCAAGAATTTCCTGAGAGCAGGAGGACCTCGGTGGAATTGTTTCAAGTCTGCAAGTGTGTGGCTAAGCAGTTTAAATGGAAATAGTACTGAGGGTATATTGCTTGCCTTTGGCTTACGCTTAAAGTGCTGTGCTCCAAATGTTCACAATGTCACACAAACTGAGGTTCGGCAGAAGCATTTTCAGACTTTAAATGCAGAAGTCAGTAAAATTCCAAACACACAAAATTATGGTTTTGTCTTCTTTGTGCCCTGTATGCCCTGCCACCTCCTCCTCTTTCATTTCCCTCATGTAGGCCACTTCATTCGAAGGGCCTACAGATATTAAAGTTGTACTGGAAGCATGAGCAATGACATTTTAGTTAAGAAAATAGGATTCAAAAGTTGGGATCTGTCTGTACCACAGACACTTTAAATGCCCTGAGCAGGTCATGAAAAGGAAGAATTACGGAGAAATGTAGCATTTGCTTTCAGAAATTCATTATAGATCTTATCAACCTATATTTCAGTGAATGAGAGAGAATATGTTTTTGTCAGGAAACAGAGTTAAACACACCAGAGTCCTGATAATTTTTTGGCACCCTAAACGGAGCTGGAAGATACAAAGTAACCTATGAAATGCAGGTAAATTAAAATTATCCCCAGAAATTACGGAATTATTTGAGCAGAACATTTCCAACATTCCTCAAAACTTTTGTTCTCTCATCCATTATAATCATTTTTCTCAGATGAGACTGTCTGTTCACTTTGTGAACTCTTACTATACAGTCCACAAGCATGTTGTTTCAGGTACTGCTAAGAAATTGTACTTCGAGTAGGACAGAAAATTGATCAGTCCATTTTCTCTGTTCCAACTTAAGAGAAGAGTAAAGTAGTAAATAGTGTTAATGCTGAAAAGTGAATTAGATTTCTAACATTGTTTCTGCTTTAATAGTTCCTTCCATTTGCTAATAGCCCAGATAATAACAACTGCCCTTCAGTAACATGTGTTGTTTTGTTTGTATCTTTCTTCTGACAGCATCTTTTTAAAACAATATGTTACAGCTCATTCATGAAGTAGTTATCAATTCTGAGCTTGTTTGTCTCATCAGGCAAGCTAAGTGTGTCCTTGTTAGTACTGGCTGTCAGGCATTGTGTACCTGCAGGCTGTGCTTAGCCTCCTCCTTTTAAGGGTCTCTCAGTCAATTAAAATTGCAGATACAAATTTCAGGTCCTTTGCAATAGGGTTTTCAAATCGAAAAGCCGATTCCACGCTTTGCTGGAAAGCAGAGCTGCACAGGACCAGTGATGGCAGCTGCATTTTCCCTGTGTTATCTGAGCGGCAGGCAGGAACAGAAACATCCTTCAGATGCTTAGGCTCAGTCAGCTTGGAGTCTGACCTCTACAAGCACAATTATTTTGGTATCACCTGTTCCAAGCTATCTTACTTATCTTATATGTACCTCCTAAAGCATATTTTCACCCTTCACAATTATTATTTTTTTATTTTTATTTTTGTCTAGTTTTCTTATCTCCTCATTGTATGTGAACACTTTCTAATAGCGTTCTAGCCAGCTGGGCTATTATGCCATCTGTAGCTAATTTTCTTTATCATCCTTTCCCCAGCAGAGTGAGTGGAGTACTTTTTTGATAGGGTTTATGATGTCTCTGTTTTTGCAGTTCACATGCTGCTTTGTGTTCAAGCTTGAGGCAGCAGGTTATGCTGGCTGCAGGAAGTTGATGCATACAGAACAATCCTTTGTTCCTACATTCATTCCAGCATACTAGGTTTGTCTTGAAAATCATAGTTTCTGATGGACTTATCCATATGCAGACAAAGTCCATTGTAGTTTAGAATCTTGTCAAGCACCTGATATACAGCGTTAGGTTTCTTCTGTAGTCCATCTATGCTTAACTGACATTCTGTTANGTCCATCGATGCTTAACTGACATTCTGTGACTTGGTACCTTTTCCTTCATTGTCCTGGCCAGGCCATCAAATCAGTCTGTTTTATCCACGTATTTTGGTACCTAGATTGTTAGTGAAGTAGGAAAGAGATTGTTTACTTTGGGATTATCTAGTCAGTACTTTTCCCAAGTATGTAAGTTGCCCTGAAAATAATGCCTCCTATTTTTTCCCATGGAAACTACAACAGATGCAAAGACTATGATAACACTGTTTGGCACTGCAAATTCTCAGCTACAAAACACTATTTGTCATAACCATATGGCTTTGCATGTTTGTCAACAATGAATAAAAGACTGCATGCCCTGCTCATAAAAATCTTCATGAGCAACCAGTGCATTACTTTTCTTTCACATCACTGCTGCCACTGCTGAAACATACCGCAACCACCTTTCATATCGCACACATATAACATCCACTGTTTGGTCTCCATAAACGTTCAGCAAGTATCAGTGAATGTCAGTGGGTGCCATTTTTTCCACATAAAGCAGCTTAGTGTCACACCTTTGCATCGTACGTGCTTCAACATGAGATGGCCTTTTGTCAGACTTCCCCTCTGCCACCATCTGTCACAATGGCAATAAAATGTAATGGAATATTGGTGGAAAGGTTCAACCTCCACTGTTGTGCTACCAACATCCACCTCTGACTTTGTGGGAAAGCATTAAATGGGAAGCGTAACTTTTGGAGCAGCTCTCGTATTTATTCTCACATTGTTGATAGTAGAAGTTACAGTAATTTATAATTGCAGTTACTGAGTGGTGACAGTTAGATGTTATGCTATAAGAGCCTTTTAGCTACATACTGAGTTTTATACTAGTTTATCATCCACATTTCATTCAAATAATAAATCTCATAAAGTTTTACTTTTGTAGATATAGTCAGCTAGACCAGAAATGTTTGCAGAGGAGTTCTGCTTGATTGTTTCTGACTTGATATCCTTAGCAAAATACAATATGGAAACGAACATTACATTAAGTTGAATCTAAAGTTCTGAAATTAAGAAAATGATTAAATTGAAAATAGGTGCAAATAACTTGTCCTAAATTAAAAAATATGAACTGATTTAATTATCAAATATGTTTGTAATGCATTTGGGTAATTTGGGTAGTTAAAGCTCTATGAACTTTTTTTTTTATTTAACTGCTCTATTTCAGTTAAGTGAGTATAATTTGAGATTGTTTCTTATTTGTATATCAAAAAATTCCATTTTTTTTTTTTTTTTTTTAGTGAAGTACTCTAGATTGAAATTTCTCTTTAAAAAAGAGCTTTATGCAACTTCACCTCAAATAGTTCTCCACTAAGTACATTCTCAAATTCATTTGGATAGCTACACTCATTATTCTATGGCAGATTTTGACACTTACATAATCCCTAGCAACAGAGCTCACAGTTCTGTGGAGGGACGAGATCCCTTGCTGTGCTTCCCTGGGAAGTACTTTTTCCCCCTTTGCTGCAAGGACGTTTGTGATTGTTCAGCATTTTGTAAGACACTCTTACACTCTCAGTATACATGCTTCTCACTGACAGATGCTTTGGCTTTCTGGCACTTTTATTCTTTTCAGCTCTCTATTTAAACTTTTTTGAGTGGAAAAACAAAGTGCTACTGCAGAGATGCCTGCTTTCCCCAACCTTAGTTGAGCAATGCCTTACATGTTCTACAGGGAAGCAGAGCTTGGCAAGTAGATGAGCATGGGAAAATGTTTCCGGAGTGTGAACAGGATGTTTGATAAATTACAGGCGAGAGTATTATTTGTGGTACTGTGATTGCGATTAGTCCAGACATCACCCTCATTTCTTCTAAGGTTATTTCCTTGAGATTAAGGAAAGCATAATAGTGTGATAGAGTTGAAGTTTACAGGGAAAGAGGTTAGAACATTCATTACACTTTTCTGTATTTATCTCACTCTTCTTGCAAGACGATTACTTTTAACGCCGAAGTCAGATACTTGGATGAAAAATGACCCATCTCTTTAGTTCTCCTATCCACCACATCTCATGAAAATTGACCTCTCCATTAGATCAGCTGATCAGTGGAGCATAACCCAGGTTTAATGGCCATCAAAGGGAAAACCAATTTAGTTTCAGCTGCTTTGACAGGAGTGCATCTGCAGGACTTTGAACAGACAAATCGGATGTAGGATGTGTTTTTATATTTTTTGTTGTTGTGCCAAGTCTTTGCTAAATTTCAGGTAATGATCTCTCAAAACTGTCCCTTTATTACTGGTGCTTCATGCTAAAAATAAGTTCCTGAGAGTTTCACAGGAGGTGCTGTCAAAGCCTGGACTTATGTGTATGCATGAGCACTATCACGTCACCCTCTTGTGGTACAGATAAAGGATCTATCCTTTCTTCAACCTGCTGAAAGTCTTACACTTCTTTTCAAGTGCCAACGAGGCATCACTGAGCTGAAATAGCACAATTTCCCCAAACTGTAGACTTTTAGATAATGCAATCCATTTTCATCACATAGTGAGTTTGTGAGTAAAATAAGATATTTCAGATGCAGTAAATTTTATCATCTACCTCCAAATACCTCTACTGCTTTTTGAAATGGATCTTTGCTAATGGGATTAGGTCTTGATCGTTATGTTACAACTGCAGTATGAGGATGAAGGGTGGATTGTTTGGTTTATTTTTTTGGTAGAGAATTTTTAAGTGCTTAACATGAATCCTAGAATAGAGTCTGGAAACCTCCAGACTGATATTTCTATAAATAGATCAAGCTGATAAAGATTGGAATTTCCCATTGGGTTTTGTTCAGCTTTACTTGTGATAAATCTGAATATATCTCTCATCTCCATTTTTCCCTTTATTTACTCTACTGCATCTCTCCGAAATCTTAGGTTTAGTTTGCAAATTCTGTGGCACTGAGACAGTACAGATTAAAAAAAAAAAATGAATTAACAAAAAATCACTGTTTATAATTCACTTTGGAACTAGCCAAAAAACATTCTCTATTCTCATTCCAGGGATATTTGTGTCTTTCTGAACTCAAATCCAATGGAACTCAATACCATGTGATTGGTGCCCATGAGAATAATTCTTGTAGGCTTTCAAACACAGAAAATAAGAGAAAGTGCTTGGAGGAACTAGTGAATAACAGAAGGAAACATTTTAGGTCAGTAAGGTAATGCTTCAAAATTCAGGACTTAAACCAAACTTTTACTGATTAGATATTAAGAGGAAAGTTTCCATGGGAATGTATTATCTCATCACTCACTCCTCCAGTGTTTCTTGTATCCTTAAAGGAAACAGCCGGAACTAGATAAATTATGTCATTTCATCTGTTTCTTATTGTATGAAACTATTTTTTCCTGTTCAACTGGAACACCAAAAAGTCAGTCTCCTTTTCTCTCCTCGTTTCTTGGCCCAATGGATGTTTAATTATTTATACTAGTGGAATATCTCTAACAGAAGAGAAGGAAGGAGTAAAATGGAGAGAAACTATTTTAGCTTTGCTGGTGTGGATTTGAACCCGGTCATCAAATAAAAATCAACCTTTTTGTATTTGATTATTTACCAGTTAGGGAAGAAGGAAAAAAAAAAAAGAGAGAGAGAGAAAAAAAGAGAGAGAAGAGAAAAATCACGAACCTCTGATAAATAATTCAGACTCCTCCATCTGTGAAAATGCTGGATTTGGCCTAATTTTCCTTATAAACAAAGATCATCATCTGCTCCAGAAAATAAAATCAGCAGAATTTTGTTTCTGAAGGGGCATTTTTTCCCTGCCAAAATTTGTTAAGTTTTTCCCTGCACATACACAATTAAAAAGCCAAACTAGAAAACTGTTGTAGAAAATCAGACAAGCTACCTTTCATCCCTGCTTCTAGTAAAATAGCAGCCACTTAGGGCTAAGTTGTTGAAACACATCAGAAAGAAAGATGTTGTTGAACTTTTCCAGGTTCTTCTGTTTGGTGCCTAAATCCCTTTTGCAGCAGGTCTTATATATGGTCCACTGACTCAGGAAGAAAACTCCATAAAGGGGTGTGATTGAGCTTGAAGAAGCGCAAGTAACAAGTCTTCTTTGGTCCGTGTTCTGTGTACATAGAATGGGTATCTCTTTAAAACTTAGATTTATGTTGACTTTCCTTTTTCCTCCTGGGGAATTTTTCTTCAGAAAATTAAAATAATTTCATCAGTATTTGGCTTATTTTATGAAATGTCTTATGTCTCATCTCATCTGCACTTCTGAAGTAGATGTGGTATGTATCTAACTTCTCTAGTTTTGAAGATATTTGTTTGTTCAAGGGTGGTAGAATGATAGGGGAAATTTCCCATGGGAAATTGATGTGTGAATAGAAGAAAGGTGTAATGGACCACACAATTTTGCGTATGATGAATCCTAAATGTACGGAATTGAGAAGGACAGGAAAGTTAGAAAGAGGAGAATTTAGGTCTACAACTTAGAAAATGCAGTGGGAAAATACATTTGCAGTAACTCAAAGAGGTCTTGAGCAGAATGCATGCAGTACTGGTAAGCTCATTAGATCCACAGCAAATGCTTCTTGTGTTTGACTTGTCCCTTTGACTTTACAGGAGTTTGGTAAAAACAGCTTGTTTGGCAATTATTGTATTCATCTTGACATGAAATTTCTGATGGGCACTTCTCAGGGAGGGTTTGTGGCTACGTTATCATCATTTCTCTCCTAAAACTAAAAAAATGCCTGTGAGGGTTGGCACACACACAAAAAAACAAAACAAAACAAAACAAAAATCATTTTTATATTACTTTTAAATTTTATTAGATAGTAGACCAGTAGAAATTGAAAACAAACTGCATAACTGACAAGAATAGAATGAATATAGATATTTTTCTTTCAACATTTATAGTGATGAACTCAATTTTATAATATTTAAGTTAAATCTAGCTTTTAGTTTCATGAAACATGTGGGATGATATCTATCTGAGAGTCACAAATGCACACTTCCACTTGATAGTAGAAAAAAAAATATTTGGAGCACAAATACATCATAAAGAATTTAGGGAAAAATATATTAAAAAAAAAAAAAAACACCAAAAAAGCAGGTCTTGTTGCTTCTCTTCTGAGTTGAACTCCAAAAGACATCCACATTATAAAATGAAATATATGTTGACGCTTGAAATGTATCCAATTTGCTAAGCACTTCTCATACAGCTGAGCTGAGTTCTAGAGTTGCTTTGGGGGAAAAAAAGAAATGTTACAGTTTCTGATCTGCTTTAGATGTCTTTAGGAAATGGCCTTTCCAGTAGGAAATGGGCGTAAGCCATAATGTTCAAAGACCAGCAAGGCTTTCTAAAGGTTCTTGAGTTGGATGGAATAAAAACGCACTGGAGAACTCAAAAATATTGCCATGTTATAGGCTTCATCCAGGGGAAAAAATTCAAACTCATGAAGTCCCACTGTGGGAGGCCTGCGCCTGTCATCTAAAATGGTGGGAAGAAGAGTAGATAGAGGATAAGCCACATTTTTGTGGAGTTCATCCATGGACCAGTCTCCCTATCCATCAGGTTAGTTTCTGTGCTCCACCCTTGCTCTATGGAGGTGCAGTGAGCATTGTTTGGAGCTGATGGACCACAAGAGTCAAGTGTTTGTATCCTGTGAGTTAAAGAATCAAACCTGACTGACTTTCCCAAAGGGAACTAAGCATTCTGAGGCTTTCAAGGTCCTGTTCAAAAGGCTTTTTTTTCCCCTTCCTATCTTCCTTGAAGTCTGAAAAACATTTTAAAGAGCAGGATAGGATCCAGATAAAACAGGAAAGAGTTTCATTTTGGTGCCCGTCCGAGTAGGTTAGCCTGAAACATGGTGGTGAGATGGGAGCAACTACACTTTGCAGCTATTCCCAGCCCAAGATTAGCTAAATTCTGGTAAAGGACTCTCTGTTAGGCATTGGGGAATCAGGCTGTCCGGTTCTGCACTGCCAAAAAATCAGCTTTTTTGCAGGGACCAACCTCTTTTCATTTAATCAGCAGCTACATCCTGAGGAGAAGCTCTATGTGCGCACATATACGTGTGTGAGATAGTTGTGAAGGACCTGTCTTTGACCTCCTCACTTTCAGCAGAAGGTTATTGTCTTATGTAGCACATCCAGCTAACAATTCCCTTTGATCCTCTGAAACTTCAGCAGAGCCACCTGATATAATTTTCATCCCTCTCTCTGATTCCTTGCAATCCGTCCTCCCCACCCACCTCCCCCCAAACAGTCAAACACATTATAGCAGGAACTAATTTTGTCTGGACTATTATTAGATCATGAGATCAGGGCAACATAGAGGTCATAAAATGTTTCATTCTCTCTGAATGGCCATCGTGCCCCTATCAGGTACCATAACGTTAGGTTTGCTTATTGTGCAGATTGCTTGAGTTGCAAATTGCACATTATCCGGCTTAAACACCTGGCATTTACATTCATTATAACCCTGACACCCCCCCTTTATGGCCTCCCGCGAGGGTCTTCCAATTGGTCAGAAGCACAAATGAATGTTTTATGATTATGATGAATAATGTGAGGGGCTGTGGAGGAAAAAAAAGAAAGAGAAAGAAAAAAAAGAAAGATGGAGACAGAGGGAGGACTTTATTATAGAGTACTTTGACTCCTTTTTGACGAAGGATTAAAGTGATCTCTGTGCCTGGAAAAGGACTCTGCTAAGTGAAGATCCAAAACCTGGATTTCAGGAAAGAGTAAAGACATGTCTAGGCTGAAGGAAGAGGGAGGAAGGTGGAGTCTGGGCACCAAAAGAGTTGGAATGGAGTCAGACTTCCTGACATTGTGCCTCATTTCTTAGTTATGCCAGGCCAGTAGATTTACGCATTTTCATGCCTTCATTTTCCCATCAAAAGACATTCAGAACTTTCCATCATAATACATCCCCCTCTTCTGCCTCCCCATCAGATCTGGGACACATGCACAGAAACAATCTCTTCCCCAGCTCTTTTCCAGAGCTCATTCTTTCTCTGGAGACTTACTGGTAACTTTAGGAAGAGACAGACATAGTTATAGTATAAGTTACTTTAAAATCCAAATGGAGACCTATGCTTACAGTGTTCTGCCTCGTTTGCTGGCATGGAGAAGAGTCATAGCTTTGAATTAGGAAGCTGCAAACTAAATGCATGAAGCCATTTACTGCACTACTTCTTGGCTCTTTGGCTTTTTATTGGTTCCCTCTTTTCTGCTGTCAGTGGCTGCTGGGCCAACTCTATCTCTAGAAGTCATGCAATATTTTGAACCTCAGTGTTATATTTTTTATTTTATCCCTCAGACAAGACCTACTTCTACTACCCAGATGCTGTTATGACTCAAATATGCCTCAAGATTGTTTTTCAAGGGACAGCAGAAAGTGAACAGAGTTTATCTCGGCTCTGAGGCCATCTTTAAAGCTGAGGAACCCAGACAATAATTTTGTTTTCAGATAAGCATTAGCACTGACTTCAATGCAGCAACTTCAGAGTGTTTTTCATAAGCTGTGGTCAGGCAAAGAAGTTAAAAAAAGCACACACTGTCTCTCATGGGTCATTCATGGCCTAAGAAGTGCCTGAAATCTGTGTTTGTCTCTGCTTGTGTCATATCTCCCCTCTGCAGTCATGAGAAGCTTGTTCCAGGATGGTCCAAGCAGGCAATTAGTGCAAATAAATCGTAGAATCACAGAATCACCAAGGGTGGAAAAGACCTGCAAGATCATCCTGTCCAACTGTCCGCTTGTCACTAATCAGTCTCACTAAATCATGTTCCTCAACATAATATCTAAACATTCCCTGAATACCTCCAGGGTCAGTGACTCTAGACTCCACCCCTCCAGAGTCTGCTTCCACAGCTTAAATGAATTAAATAAATAAATAAATAAATAAGATTGAAAGTTGACCAGGATGGAGGCTGGGGTTCTGAGATATTTTTAAGCCTCTCATTCCTCCTTATTTTGCTTTGATTCGTCTCTGAAAAGAATCTGATGTTTCCTGGTTGCTGGTGTATGATTTGGTCAGGACTAATGAGACTTTATCATGATGGAAAACTCATGGCAAGGGCAGGGATAGATTTGGTGGTTATTTTGGGGGTTTGTGTGCATAGAAGGCTACCAGTGGGAGAGGGAGTTCATTTTACTGGTCAGTTTTATTTTAGCCTCACAGTTTAGAAATAATCAAGGTGCACATTGATAATGAGAGTTCTTAAATGCAATTTGGATCTGCGTAAAACTGATCTGGTCAAATAGTGAACTGCTCTTTTTTTGCTTTCTTTCACTTTGTCTGCTAAAGTTCCATTAATTAGGATTTATGCTGAGCTCAGAAAAGTCACATACTCATAATACTGAGCCCAATCTAATCCTCATAGAAAAAGCACAGCTGGTCTAGAAGATCCAAGCAAAAAAAAAATAATAACAAAAATAAAGGAGCACATGTTTAGGACACTTCGTACAGATAGAAGAGAAATTACTGTGGAGTTTTCTGCCTAAGCTCTTTAAAGTAAGATAGCAAAGAGTAACACTTAGGAGAACAATACAATGTGGTTCACTGTCTACAAAGGAATGTATCTGTTTACAGTCTGGTTAAGGTGCTGGGACATAGGGTAGGTATAACCTAGGATATCCTGGTCTGAAAGTATAAGTCTTGTTTGATTGTGATGGAGGTTTTCTCTTGTTAGGAGAGGGCAGAAGTGGATTCATAAGCCTACTGTAAAAAGGAGGTGATCAAATCAGCACAAAAGTCCAGTGCAAATTTTTAATGGTTGTCAGCAAATTGCAACCTTTAGATCTATGCACTGTTTAATTTTTCAGAAGATGCCTTTAATTGAAGTATCAGCCATTGCTGAATCTACACCCGTTGCCTACTGTAGACATAGTAAGACAAATTCAGTAGTACTCGTGACATATTGGTTTCTGAATGCCAATTCCTACAAAACTCAATAGAAATGAAATCACTAGGATTGTATAGAAATAACTCTGAAAAGGCATATAATCTATTTGGTAATGTTTTGATCTCATGGATAGATAGCCATGAATGTTTCAATACACCCTAAAGATTTTCACCTTCAGTTCAATCCTATAGATGTGTCCTCTTTCATATATCTATAGACAGTATGTCTATTTGTTATACACAAGATACCAATGTGAGTGAGATTAATCCAAGCAGGGAGTATTCACCAATGACTTGAGAATTATACTTGTTGTATAACTGAATCTTACTGGAAGTGCTTGACTCAACCAATGGTCTGTTTCTACCTCCAGATAGTGCTCTGTTTTGGATACTAGAGAGCAAGTGTTAAAATACACATAAGGGATAAATACAGAATAAACTGAGTTTTTTCTCAATTTTGTTCCTATGCACTTGACTTATGCCTAGAATCATGAGGGTTATTTCCCTAGCATTTCTTATCCAAGTCAGTGTAACTGTGAATGTTCTCATTATGCATATAAATGTCTAATCCTATTTGGAATTACAGTAAGGTCTTGGCTTTTGTGAAACCTTGTGGCAATTTGTTGCACAGGGTAATTATGCAGTGTAGTTCAAAAAATAAATAAAAATCTTTTGTCTGCTTCAAATGCATTCTCCCTTTCAGTTTACTGAGACTCTCCCTCAAACTGGGAATACATGCATATATGAATTTAATGCAGAAATTTCACAGAAAGCCTTTTCATCAGGGTAATTTTTTCCTGGAAGAACAAGGGCTGTGCTTGCTGATCTCTGGACTGAATTTCTGGGCACCTGTGTCTACAGATTTGGGCATGTGTGTTTGTCTGAATATTGCTACTGTGTGGGGAAAAGAAAAAAAAATAATGAATGGTTCTGGAGTTGTATGTTATGATTAGTTGAAAAAAAAGAGAATTTGAAAGAATATGCAAAAAGTATGCAAAAAGGGATGCAACTGGGCAGAGTACCTAGGAGTGCGATGGATGTTCCATCAAGCAGGTATCTTCAAATGAAAACCAGATTGTTTTTAAAATGCTGTATCCTTAACAAAATAGAGGAACCTGATGCAGAAACATCTGTGTGAGATTCTATGAGAATGCTATACACAGGACATGAGACTAAAAATCACAATATCTTCTCGTATTTGCATAATCTCTGAAACAAGCAGAAATACTGAAACTTTATTTTTATTTATTTATTCATTTATTTCACAATTTTTAATTAATCTTTTAGATCAATGTTATGTTTACACTTTGTTCTAACTTGTTGGGTTGGTTTGATCCCAGTTGTTACTGGCCTAGAAGTTTATTGGCTGGTTTGTTTGAGTTATATGTTGTTTTTTTTTTAAATAAAAACATTGCAGTAGTTGTTGTTTCGAATAAATTCCCTTTGAGCCAAGTAGGATGTTATTTAATTGTAAGCATTCTATAGAAAATGAGTCAATAAACCTGATACCATAAAACAGGAGGTAAAATATTTTCAGGGGGAGTTTTCAGTATTTTTGTGAGATAAGAAAAACTGAGTGTGAATCTCACTTGGACCTTACTATGTAGTTCAAAATATTTAGGTATTTTTCTGTTAAATTTTAGTGGGTGGGTAGCTGAGACAAAGAGCGGGCCAGGAGAAGGAAGTGGAGGATTGTTGCCAGTAGTGATTTGTGCTAGCTGCTGTTTTGGCATTGAGTCTTTAATTATAATTCAAAATTGCAATTTCCTCAATTATTTTATAGAATCATCAACTTCACAGTACCTTTGGTATGACTGTGTATGGGGTAATTCTCTGATTTCAATCCTCTTTTTGGTGTTTGTTCTTCCTTAGCTATATTTTCCCACCCACTTTAGAAGGTTTCCCCCTTTGTATTTGCAAAGGGCTAAGATTGTATTGTGTAAAACTACAACAACAGCATAATGTTGCCAGTCATAAAATGATTTTCAAACATGAGAAACAAAGCATTCAATTTCCCTGTCCAGAGCTGCATCTTTAAGTTGGCAGTGATGAATCTGCTCTTTATCGGATGGCACAAAAGCCTAGTCCAGCAAGGTTTCCCAATGCTTTTTACTCCCTTTCCATCTGCACAAGGGCCAGATTCCTTCTTATTACGAATCAATAAAGGACTGCCCTGCAGGTTTTGGGGACTGATGCACAGCTAGCAATGTAAACCAGCTGAAGTTGTTGAGTCATGCCATTTCATGTCACTGGAGGGATGATGGACTCTTGATTAGACTTTCACTTTGGACAAACTCAGCACTCTTCTCCCAGATTTTCTTGGCATC
The DNA here is from genome assembly GCA_013399175.1 of Odontophorus gujanensis. Taxonomy (NCBI): domain Eukaryota; kingdom Metazoa; phylum Chordata; class Aves; order Galliformes; family Odontophoridae; genus Odontophorus; species Odontophorus gujanensis. The sequence continues at coordinate 52,252 of VXAB01006863.1, read as the reverse complement.
CTCTCCTTTTTAAAAGAAACACCTAAAACTAGCAAGGTGATGATCCATTTTACCCACTCCTCCTTCCTTCCCAACTTGGTTATGCTGCAAATCTGTAAAAGTTAACAGTAATTAGTGCCGACCTCTAGCTGCTCACTGCTTCCTAGGAATCTGGGTTGTCAGCTCTGCTTGTCAGAGGGCTGCAAGGAAATGAAGCATTTGGATACATGGAGACATGGGAAGGAGGAGGAGAGATGTCCCCGTGCTACAAAGCACGTTGCTATTAAAGTGACAGTTTTTTGGTTTACTGTTGCAGCTTCTGTGAAGAGTTTATGGATCAGCAGATAGCAGTAATTATCACAGAGACTTTTCTGCTAAAGTCTAATCTAACCTTTTATAGTTTTGTACCACAGGGCCTCCTCTTCATCCCCCCTTACTTTTTAAGAGCTTGTCAGATGAATTTATTATTTTATTTTTATTTTTTATAGCCACTAAATCATCAAAGTTGACATCAGACACTTTCACACACAAAAAAGGATGCATAGATTAATTGAATGAGGGACTGGATGGTAAGGTTTTATTAATAATACTAATATAGAGAGTTTATTACAGGAAAAAACAGAAACAGATTAACAATATTAAGAGGAAAGAAGGAAGAGGGGAAAGGAAATGTAAAAAAAATAAAAAAAAAAAGAGAGAGAGAGATTGGCCAAGGTGAGATGTTGTCCTCACATTTAAAGAACTTAGATGTATATTGAGAAAATTTATTGAATCTCATTCAGCTCTTGCAAATACTAGTCCCAGAGTCATTCTGTCAAAGGTAATGCTTTTACTCCTCAATTGAGAACAGAATGGGAGGGGCTTATCCAGGCAGTGAGAAGAAAAAGTTAAGAAATATCATCACTACCAATGTTAGAAGAGACTGAAATAGTGCCACAAGGCAACTTCTTGACAGTTATTTTTAAAAAAGGAAAGTGAGAAGGAAGCGTTATGAACCTTGTTGAGGTGTTTTTTTGCTTTTCTTCTGTTAAAGTACAACTTTTCAATGAAAATGTTTGAAATGCTTATGAAATATGTTGTGTCATTTCAACTGAGAGACAAAGCCTTTCATTATTTTTATTGCTACTGCCATAGAGTTTGCTGTCGAAGCATTATAAAGAGGTCCTTATGGGGCTAAACTTTCACTTTATAGTACTTTTTTCTCCTCTTCAACACCTCCCACCCCTCCCCTGCAGTAGGNAAGAAAAAAGGAAAAAAATAAAATCTAATAGTGCAGGAGAGCAGGGTTGTTTTATTTTCTCCACCCCTTGTATTTTCCTTCAAAATATCTCAGATGTATCAGAACAGGATTTTATTTTCTCTGTTCATTGTTTAATGATCTGGTAAAAATCATCCAATGGGGGGGGGTAGGGGGGGGTGGGGAAGAATTAAGAACGAGTTTTTTTACAATCCGTTTTAATTCATAATTTTAACGTGGTAGTTTGTGAAGAATATGCCAATAATCAGAGCCCTGATAAGTTATGTGCTATTCAGACATCTAGAATGAATTGGGAGCTTCTCTAAAAAGTTTTCATATCCAGTGAGGAAATCTGGCAAAGCTTCAAAGCTTACTGGCTGCAGAATTAAGTCCGGAGAGTGGTGGTCAATGGCTCAATGTCTGGATGGAGATTAGTGACGAGTGGTGTCCCCCAGGGATTGGTGCTGGGGCCAATACTCTTTAATATCTTCATCAATGACATCGACAGTGGAGTCGAGTGCACCCTCAGCAAATTTGCTGGTGACACCAAGCTGTGAGGTGCGGTCAACACATCAGAGAGACAGGATGCCAATCAGAGAGACCTAGACAGGCCAAACAGTGGGTGCAGGCACACCTCATTAGGTTAAACAAATCCCAAATACAAGATCTTGCACCTGGGTCAAGGCAACTCTCACTACCAATACAACCTGGAGATGAAAGGATGGAGCACAGCCCTGCTGAAAAGGACTGGGGAGTACTGGTGGGTGGAAGGCTGGGCATGAGACAGCAGTGTGCCCTTGCAGCCCAGAAGCCAGCTGGATCCTGGGCTGCATCCAAAGCAGCGTGGCCAGCAGGGAGAGGGAGAGGATCCTGCCCCTCTGCTCCGCGCTGTGAGACCTCACCTGGAGCACCGCGTCCAGATGCAGAGTGCTCAGTGCAGAAGAGACACTGACCTGTTGGAGCTCATCCAGAGAAGGGCCACAGAAATAATCCATGGAGTGGAACACCTCTCCTATGAGGACAGGCTGAGAGAGCTGGGGATTTTCAGCCTGGACAAGAGAAGGTTGTGAGGTGCTGATAGCAACCTTTCAATGCCTAAAACAGAGCTACAGGAAAGAAGAGGACAGACTCTTTAGCAGAGTCTATAGTGTTAGAACAAAGGGAAACAGTTTCGTGTTCAAAGAGGGTAGATTTAGGTTAGATATAAGGAAAAAATATTTTACATTGAGGGTGGTGAGGCACTGGAACAGACTACCTAGAGATCCGGTTGATGCCCCGCCACTGGAGACTTTCAAGGTGAGCATGGATAAGGACATGAGCAACCTGATCAAGCTGTGGTGTCTCTGTTAATTGCAGGGGAGTTGAATTAGATGGCCTACAGAGGTCCCTTCAAACTCAAGATTCTATGATTCTATATGAAGCTGGAAAAATTCAAGGACAGAAGTTGAGACACATTTGTCAAAACATTGATGCTTGTGGTGTGGATTGTACTGTCCATCCTAAAAATGGTTAGTGCACAACATGCTTGCAACTGTCTGAAGTTCTTTGTATGTAAGAGTAAATCCCAGCTTAGCTCTGCTAATACTTCAGGATTCTTGAGTTTCTGGCTTTTTGGAAACCTGCTCACTCAGTCCCATTTCTGATCACATTTCTAAATAAATGGTTGTTGAGCCTAAGGAAGAATGGGCTAGGAACTGGAATAGTCCCCCTGTATGTAGGATTTCAAGCTTTTCTCTGTAGGCATCTTCACTTTGCCACTGCCAGCACAGACTACTTGGGGCTGGGAGCAACTTATTATCTCAGTGGAGAGAGCAAGAGAAACCAGTCATCATCCCCCTTTAAGAATCTATAGTTAATGAATAATACAGAGAGAACTCAGGATGCAAGAGTTGAGTATGACAGTAAAGATAGTATTTGTTAGCTAGCTCTTTCCACATGTAACAGAAAGAAGGAAATCTCCTAGCCATCCCTACCCACTAGCACAGTTACTGAGAGTGATAGAGGAGAAGTTAAACAAACCGAAGTGTTATTAAGACATCTGTGTACCTAACGAAAAGTTACTAGGCAAGAGAAAGGTACAAATCATTATGAGTCGATTTAACCCTAGCTAAAAATATGCAGTATAACTCAGGTTACTATCTGAGTTAAATATGGTCATTTTAAATATACTGGAGTGTCAGTGCTGTCTCCTCACTGGGTTAGCCTTTAAGGAGTAACAGTATTGAATCTATCAGTCCAAGAAGTATTCATAGCAGAGAATCCATGCAGTCTATGGCTCTATATACTCAGATTTACCATGGATGACTGAGGCAGTGGTGATATATATGTATATATATATATATGTAATTTTTTTCTTCTACTGAATCTGTATTTCTGCTAGTGATGGAGGATATGGTTGGATGAGCTCTTGTCTCTGTTGTGCCATGTATGTGAATCACAGCTGACTTCACTTAGAGTTTTACTGTTCTGAATCATGCTCTAGGAGCTTTCTTCGATGGAAATACCAAAGTCCTGTGAGGTTAGATTGTTCTGTGGTTAAGGAACCCAACTCAAGATTTGAGGGATCTGGTCCCATCTTCATTTTTATGCTAGGTGCTTCTTTATAAAAGGAAAGGATCTTTCATTACAAATACATTTGCATATCAGTATGCTCAGAAGCGAGGCTTGCTTGGACACAGTGAGTCCATACAGTTATCTCAAATAGGTAGTTATCTGTTCTGTATTTTGTCATGTCTCCATACTGTGTCAATTGGATTTCGGGTTTCCAAAATTGTTGAGATATAGAGTTCCTACTGAAGTGTAAATGCCTACAGGGGCATCAAGGAGCAGTAATGAAAGTAAAAATGGCAGTATTGAGTCAAACTTACAGCCTCCATAAAACCACACAAGGAAAGCAATCCTTTCATAATGGCAGTGGGCAGCAGTTACCTTTCAGAATATAAAAAATAGTGGGAGAACACACTGAGTATTATTGCTCTGTCTGAGAAGTGAGGATATATTCAGTTTTGGTGCAGAAACCTATTGCTGGTGTAATCCACCTGCCACACTCTGCTCAAGACCCGAGCAATGGGAAATGTCTTCCCAGTACAGGCATGATTCTGGTTCTCAACACAGGGAGGAACTGACCTTGTATAGTCACTTCATGTCTAAGTATGCTTTCTTGATCACAGGCAAACTACTACTTTACTTGTTTTAGTTTATCATCCAGAAACTTTTTGTTCAGGAACAAAATAGAAAAAGTATTGGTCAATTCCCCCCGATTTTTCAGCCTTCCTCCTAGAAGTGTATGAGCAGAGCCCTGTACAGCCTAAAAAAACCAGGAGAATGACAAGAACTGGAAAGGTGAAACAGAGCAGTTCATGTAGTGGAAGTACAGATTCCTGGTGTTTGGGAATCGCTAGTTTGTAACACTTGTGATAAAGCCTTATTCTTGCTGGGTTTAGCACAGTTACAGGATTTAGCTCTTCCAGTAAAACTTACAGAAAAGAAGTTTCCTATTTTTGCTTTATTCAGATTCTAAGAGAGGAAAAAAATTGTATTGTCCATCTCCCAGTTATTCTGGGAGCTGATTGTATTTGTTATAATGGGAAATACTTTTTATCTTGCAGAAAATAAATAAATACAATAAAATTAATAAAATTAATAAAGGCTTTCCCCTCTTCCCCAGACACTTAATGTTAATTTTTTTCCTTTCTCTCAGTGCCTCAAATTTTGATGCTGTTCTTCTAATCTCTGTCCTTTTTCTGCGGCCCTCAGCATTATTCACTATTGTTTATCTAAGGCCTTCTTCACTCACTTGAATAAGTGTTTTTTGAAGATTGATTTTTTTTTTCCTCCCAGAAGTAACTCTATTCTATTTTCTTTAAAAATTGGAAGGAAATTGTTTCTGGGAGGGCATATGGCAGCTAGCATTGCAAAGGCTACCAGAATCTCCTCTCCAAGCTCCACTCCATGGAGCCTCCGATGCTGTTATTGCCACTGGTCTTTTCATTTCTGAAATTAACCATGTAACCAAAGGCAGCAAGCAGCTCATTTGATGGCTGTGCTGGAAAGTGAAGGAGCCAGGGACAGATATCCAGGCCTTTTTACTTTGGCTGCAAATTGATTTTAGCTCTTGCTGTGAAGTTTGCAGCTGGCCCTTGGCATCTAGAATAGCATTTGCTGAGAAGTATCCAGCACAAATTAAGGCCTGTATAAACCTTGCTTTGGACTCTCTCTTCTCAGAAATGAATTTTACTTCCAGAGAATGCAAAGAGGGGAGGAAGGCTCACTGCACAGATCTCTCTGCACTTCCTCAAAGCCCCCTTACGTCCTCAGCTAAAGAAGCCCTTTGTGGGGTGTATACTTTAGTCTCCTTGGAGAAGTAGGACAGGCAAAGCTGCCTAGAGGTATCAGACACATAGCATAAATATCTTTATTCATGGTTTGACACTCACAGGGCACCTAAAGACCCTACATTTGATGGTTTCAGACCTCACAGGACCTATGGAAGTGTCTGAGTCTAAACTCTCTAATTCTGAAAGTTTTTCTACATTGGTGTTGGAAGCAGACAAAAGTCTGTCTTTCCACATACCTCCCTTAAACATTACTTAGGTTTATTTGTCTTCCATATAGTACAGGAAGGTAAGGTAACCTGCAAGGTTATAGAAAGGTGTAGGGAATCCTCTGACAACTGATGAATTTTGACCATTAGGAATTAACATCTTGCAAAATCCAGTAGATTAAGCAGATCATTTCATCTTATTTCAGAGATATTATCAGCCTCACACCAAATACATGAAAATCACTGTGTTTTCACAGGAAATTGGATCCTCTGAATGTCTATATCTGTTTTGAATAGAGGGTAGAACATGGGTGGGAAAAAAAAGGAAAATGAAAAAAAAAACCCAAAAAACAGTAAGTTTGAAGAGTTTCTCCCAGAAATATTATTTTAAAATAAGAAAATCCATCATCTAAAGGTTTACATCAGCCCTGTGTTCCCCACTGCTCTGAGGAATCTGTCAAGTGCACTCAGGTGGGAAATGTTAAAAGCAGGGAGACTTCGGATAGCTGGATAGCATGCATCTTCTCTCTCAGTGTCAACTTTCTGCAAAAGCAGAAAGCCATGCATCATGATTCTAGGCAGAAAAAAATATGATTTCATATATATATAAAAGGAACCTCACTTTGCATTGGCACTTAGGGGCTAAAAATCCCTTTACATATCAGTGCCTCTGAGCAGCATTCAGTCTGCTAACAGCAGACAAACTTTAACTCTTTGTTTTGTATCCAGTCATCTCATTCAACACTTTCCTTTGCACCAGTAGCAGACAAAGCATTGAGAAATGTCAGCTTTCACCCGGTCTACTTAACTTCAACCTACAAGTCTTGCCCAAGTCCATACTTACCCTTCTGCCACCATCTCCACGAGTTCCCCCTGCAAGATTTCCATGAGAAACAAGAATTCTTATTATTTACTGTTCAGGTCAATTGGTCTGTTAGTTAACTTCTGACTATGGGTCTCTATTCCAGGTCGGATATCACTGGAAAATACTACGCAATCTGGAAAGAGATTTCAAGATTGTCCCCATTTGTTTAGATAAGCAAAGATCTTTCAGTCTTTTTCATTTGAGCTAAAATTTCCTGGAGATTATTAAAAAAAAAAAATCAAAGACAAAGAGGAGGAAAATTCTTGTGTAGTTCTATAATAAAAAATGTCTTTTGTAACAATAGTACTGTGAGGAAAAAGGCTTTTCCATCTCTCCACACCCCTTGATTAGTCTAGATTATCAATACATCCTGATTATCTACATGGAATTGCTTCAAGTATTATCAGAGGTGACATTAAACTGATTAATCTAGTAAGGCTTTTCTTGCAATTAGACTCACCTCTTTTCCAATTACATAAGTGCTTGCCACCCTTTACTGTAGTGAAAAGGAATCACTGACAAGTTTTTATATGCTGGGTGTACTTTTCTCCAGAGAGATATATTTAAGAAATAGAAAATCACAATTCAGTGTTGTGTCTCCAGTGGCCAGTGGTTTTACACCCTTCAACTAGAGAGACAGAAAGTGAAGGAGGCACCAACTTCGAGTCAATGTGGGAATGTATCAAAGTCAGGTTTGTCAAAGATGATGAAGCTACCTTGATATAGATCGTTCTTTATTTACCTTGGGTGAGTTTGTTACTTGTAGTATATACTTTGAAGACCATTCTGCTGTGAAATATCCCTGTCATTTTTATTTTTTTTTTAATGATCTCTGTATGGAATATGGACCAGGCTTTGGGCTCTCCAGAACACTTCGTGTAAAATGGTCAGTGCTATTTCACTCCTGTGAGGTGCTATTTTTGTCTCACTGTTTTGTAACTCAGGAGCTTTGTCTGCTCCCAGGATAGTGATTCTATGTGACTCCCCCTTTCTGATTCTGCTTTGCTATCTGTAAAATATAGGTAACAGCTTTTCCAAACTTTGAATGCTTTAATCTGATCCTTCTTGATGGTAAGTTGACTAAAGAGGATCTGTGTTAATTTACAACAGAAAGGCTGCTCTGGAAACCTCACTGACCTGTTCTCCCACTCTGGGTGCTCTGGGTGTGAAGAACATGCCAAGTTTCCCTAGAATTAGAGATGAGAGTGACTATACGCCTTCCTAAGAGTGGACATTTTCTGAGACTCCTATCTCTAAGAGCAAGGTGTTTCACCACAAACCCATGCTGTGCATCTCACGTGTAGAACAGGCTCTGATAGAGTGGGATGCTCATCAGCTGTAGTGAAAGAAGAGCAACAGAAGCAGTAGGAGGGAGTCTTTGCAATGGTTTAAAAAAAA
>VXAB01006863.1:32340-44089 GCA_013399175.1 Odontophorus gujanensis | reverse complement strand
TTATTTTAAAAAAAAAAAAAAAAAAAAAGAAAGGTTTGAAATATTGTGAAAGGCCTCATTGGACTGTAAAATAAATAAATAAATAAATAAATTAATGGGAGAGAAAGAAAATAGCAACCATCCCTGGCTATTGTATTGTGTTGTTAACAGTATGTCACTGAATTTAGCAGAAGGAAGCTTCTCCCACACATCTCCCCTCACACAAATGCAACTGTCACAACCTCCCGGGCTCTGAAGCGCAGCTTTGATCCTGTGCAGCTCTGCCCCAGTTCTGCAAGACGCATGGAGGAGTGGATGGGGGAATTACCTAGCAGATTTTCTGGGGGAATGAAGGACACCGTTGCCAAGGCAGAGTTAATTGCCATGATGACAGCACTTTCCCAACATCTTTCCTTTCTCTGTTAGAGCACCCCCATCCCCCCCTCCTCGTGTCCTCCTCCCATCACTGCATGTGTTGTGTTAATCTAATTTGTTCAGCCCAGTGGCTGACCAAATAACTGCAAACACGGTGCTTATTCAAATGCATGACAAAAGAGGGTAGGTCTCCGAAATATTTGCTTGGTTATCTGTTGAGGCACGAGAAAGGGCAAAGGCTGAGAATGGAGCAGACGGCACTAGGTGAGGTAGAACAGAAGGGGCTCCATTAGTGACGACTGTTTTTGTTTGTCTCCTGCTGCAATTGAGCAGGTGAGACTGAGTGAAGGTGGTCACTGACACATGATGTAGAAAGGCCGTAGAGGGAATCTACTTCCACAGATTTCCACCAGAGTCCCAGCAGTCAGTGACTAAATTACTAGAGAAAAGGAGAAAAGTTTCCTTGACCACTGGGTCCCACAGCAAGATCTTGTAATGAGATCTGGTCCAGGAAAAACCTGGGCCTCAACCCAACAGGTATCACAGCTCAGTGGTATTGTACTGCAAGCAGCAAATAGCAGATCACCTCTGCAAAATGCTAAATATGCTTTGTTTCTCTTTGCTTCACTGTTGAAAGAAGCACTTATCATCTCTGTACTGTTCAAATCTGTTAACAAGGACTCTTCTAGTTTTATGTTAATATGACGGCTTCTCTGGAACAAAAACAAAAACGAAAAACAAAACACAAAAAACAACAACAACAACAACAACAAAAAAAAACAAACAAAAAAAAGAAAAGCTGGCTTGATAAAAAGGGTGCCTTGCCTCTCCAAGAACAACCTTGCACACAGTTTCATCACTCTTACATTCTAACAACATGACCATCCGCTCATTGTTGTCTTTGAGGGAAATAACAGACTCCAAAGCCTTTGACCTTGTGATGGTTTGTTTTGTTTTTTTTCACTCCTAGTGTTTTTTAAAATTTATTGTTGTTTGTGATTTTTCTGTGCCAGAATTGCATCTGTGCTCTCCAAAACACCACTTCGCTCAGAGCCAGATCCTTTTTTCTGGAGGGAAAAAAAACACAATGACACTTCAGCAGTCCTTGATTTTTCCTTTCATCTCTGTTACATATTGCATTTTCATTCTCTCCTTTTCCACTGTTTCTCCAATGATGAAAGATTTGTGGAAGATTCAAAAACTTCTGCAAACCTCCTGCTCCCTTTCCTTTTCCTTTGCAGCATGGGATGCTGGTGTCTCCGGCTTTGTACAGTGATGACCAAAGCATCAACATGCTAATCTCAGAGCCCTGGGCCATTTTTCTTACTGTTTTTAAAGAATACAGCCCCACTGGCTGTGCCCTGGAGCTCTTAGAGTGAGGAACTGAATTCTGATGCTGTCTATCCCTCTTCTTGCCCTTTTTTTTCCCCCCCTGCCTTATTTTATAATTATATTTATTTGAAATTGAATTTTAAAGGTTCAGTCCCTAAAGGCAGTGAGATGTAATTTCTGGTGGATATTAAAACTGTATAAAACTGCTCATATATCCCCCCATGAAGAACAGCTGGTACTCAGAGAGGGGGAGAGAGAAAGAGACTGACTCTAACCTTCTTGCCAGCTATGCAAAAAGAAACCAACAACAATAGTAATAAATAAAAGGTTACTCTGTCTCCTCTAAAGAAAAAAAAGCTATGTCTACAAGAAGCATAAATGTTTGCTGTTGTAGATTATAAACAGGTATTCAAATGATATAGTTTAAGTAGTGCCATTTACTGTGGTGCTGTGACACTACCTTGTGCCAGTAAGAGGTCTGGCATGGAACAGCTCAAGCTGTTGTTGTCTGAGCAGGCTAAAAGAGTGTGCTGCCATGGAAATTGGGGCCTCACTGTATTTTGTACATATATGGAATAAAATATCTGATTTCTATCAAAGGTCCAGCTTTAGAAGCCTATATTTTTAATTCATCTTCTTTCACAAGGAAAGTACTGAAATGAAAGAGTGAAGATAGAACTGCATAGAATTGGCTTGCATGGTTATGGCAATAAAACGAAGAAGAATTTCAACAGACACAATAGGCAAGAAAAATTGACACTGTTTTCTGTTGGGAGTCTGGAACACAGATCAGTGGTGGGATTCATCTGACCTACCTTCAGATCCGTGCCGTGTGCTCCTGTACATGAGTTTCTTTCATAGTTAATGGAAATGTAGACAAGACAGATGGTGAGTTTTAGGGCATGACTCACATTGGCCTTGATCAGATGCCTATGTTTAGTTGGATGAAACTTGATCTAGGCTGATGGGCCCTTGGCCACTATGGATGATTTTGAAGAGAGGTGTGCATGAAACCCCTCAGACTGTATGCTATAACTGCTGACCATTACTTTAACCAGTTTTCAGTGGCAGAGGCAAGAAAGGAGGTCAGGCATGCCGAACTGAATCTGATTATTCATTCTTCACCCATTTCAGCAATGGAGACAGTTTTGTTTTGGCATGGAGCAATGGAAGTGGATTTGTTTTGGCATGGAGCAAATGGAAACAGCATTCATCCAATGCTACAATTTTTTTCCCCCACTTCTGTTGCTTTCTACCTTAATTAATTAGGTTTAATTTGCAGGCAAGCACTGTGGAATGGAAAAACAACAGTGGCTTCAGCAGCCAGGTTCCCCACTAGTCCAAAGGGTGAAATATCTCCACTGGCCTTATTGGGCCAGGGGTCCATATGTGTGACCTGGGAAGGGCAGATTCCTAGAGGGTTGTACAGAGTTCTATTCACTTGATCAATAATTCATTAGGTACAATTTGTAAATAACTGAGTGAAAAATATCCTTTCTTTTCTTGTAATCACTCCAACTAATCTGCTGATCCAGAGAACAGACAGCCTGACAGGGAATGTTATCCTCATGTAGGAAGAAGAGGTCAGGCTTCTCACCTCACACTTTGGACTGATTTTGGTCCAGAAGTTTTCCTAAGCCATTCATTTCTCTTCAAGGTCTCTTTGACAAACTATTCCCAAGTCACTGTCCTGTGTACTGCCAATTTTTGTACAGTTCAGTTCTTTGCTCTTGTACAGAGCCCTACAAATGCACCACTGAACACAATGCAACCATGGGTAAGATAATTCAAGTACGGTGAAGGAAGAATCTGTTTGGTGTAGTGGATGAAAGTATATTCTGACACCAGTCTGCTCTGTGATCATACTCACAACTCTTAGCTCCTCTGTTTTGCCCTTCTCTTGCCACATCTATCCCAGCTATATAAGCTTGGACACTAGAGTAATGATATTGAAAACACAGTCCTCCCCACAGTAGCCAGAAATAGAATTAATCCCTTCCTTCTCCACGTGTATGTATTTCCTGCTAAAATGTCAATATTCTGAAGAAACCCATCTGTTCTCAGGCCAGTCTTGTAGGATTTCATAACTGTAAGACAAAAGAGAGGGGAGGAAAAAGGAACGTTTAGAGCTTATTGGTTGGAGGGTCAGGAAAAAAGGTAGAGACGTGGATTTTTTGGTTCAGCGGTGAAGACAACTTCTTAGCAGTTGGCCATGAAGATGCTGTTCCCACCTTAGACCAGAGGTAAGCAGTAAGGTCTTCTGGGGAAGTTATCTTTCCTGACATTTGCTGCAGAATATAACAGAGCAGAGCTTACTTTTTTTGTCACTTCAATGTTTCTGGCCCACCGGTGTTGATTCTTGTGCTACCTTTTAAGGAGAGAGATGATTGACATTTGTGTGTGGTGGCATCTCTGTAACCTGACATGGCCATGAACAGCAACCTGTGACATCCTTAGCCCTTTGCACATCCCCTGAGAAAGCCACTTTCCTTCTCCATCTCTGGGGTCAGGCTGGGAGATGCAAGGCAGTCTGAAACCACACCTCATCCTCTGCTAGCAAACCATGAGACAGAACAGAATATAATGTACTTGTCTTTAAATATCTGTGTATTTCCATGCACCCAAGGACTTACATAGCAACACAGATGAGACATTTTGCCCTTTGGATGCTGTTCTCCTGACCTGATTTTTTTCCATTCCATTGACCTATAAACACAGAATATTATTTAATTAGAAATACACAGGGAAAAGATCATTTTAAGCAACAGCAGTGTTACTAATAATACCAACTTGCTTCTTTATTCTCTTTTAATGGTTTGAGGGGTTTTTGTTTTTCTTTTTGAGAAGTTAAACAGCCAATTAAGTCCAAGTTATCTTTTTAAATTTTATTTTATTATTATTATTTGTAATGCTAAATCTTACCACAGTGCAGATCTCACACTGACCTAAAGCAGCTCACTTTGGTTTCAACGGTGCAGCCCCCGGTAGAAAATGTTTAATTACCTTTATTTTGCCAAAAGCTGATCAGTTTATCCTGCCGTTCTTGGAGGTCTCTTGGACTCCCTCTGGCGGCTAACGTGCCACGATGTGAACGAAGGAAAAAAGTTTACTCAGAGCGTTGCACCCGGGTGCTCTTTGGGATGCTGCTGTGGTTTGCGTGAATCTCTGTTAGTATTTCCTGGGGCTGTCATCCTCCCTCTGCCTAACACTTCTCAGCTGAAGCACTGTGAAGGTATGATCAGCTCAATATATTTTAATGCCTGGTTAGAGGAAATAACAAACCCAATCCTCAATTCCCTACAGCATTAAAAAATAAAGAAATAAATGTCACACACAAACACCCAGATGTTTGCATCAGTGCCTGGGGGAATTATCTGGGTAGGAAAGCTGGGAGGTGGGACTCCAGATTGGTCTTGCATAATCTCTCACTATCATTGACCACAGCAAGAAACAGCTCTAAGGTTTAAATCCTAAATAGAAGGTGTTATCTAGATACTCAGAGAAGCTGGCACTTCATATTGCAGAGAAATGCAGAAAAATACTCTTTTCTTGTTTTCTTGTTTTTACTTCCTTTTGGTGAAAGAGACTTTTTTGTCTGAAAACAACAACAAAAAACTGTGTTGGCTGTTTTGCTTTGTTTGATATTTTTCCTTCTTACTTTTAAAGTGATCATTTTCTTTTTTTCCTTTTTTTTTTCACTTTGTTGTTTTTTATAAGTGTCCTTTGTTTTCTTCTTCATGAATACTGGAAAATCTAGCTCAAACTTGGACTTAAAGCCCGCGTATTCAAAGAGAGATTAGAATCTTCTGATGGTAACTTCTCTTCAGCCATGATAGAAGCATTTCACAAAGTTTTCTTGGCTCAGACACAGATGTGGCATTAAATTTATATGGTACAGGGACAGTCAAAAACTCCCTCCACAAAAAAAAAAACCTGAGTTCTCAGGCTGGTTGAAGTAACTTCATCTGCATCATGGTGAGAATCAGGGATCATCTATGGGCAGTGAAATCTACAGAAGTTTGCAGTACAAGTCAAATTTTATCACTTGCAGCAGACAGCTGTGCTATTCAAGATGAGTTCTGTCTAATAAAGCCTGTTATAGTTATTTCAGCTCCTCCAGTAGTGAATGAATGGAGAGTCTGTCTGTAAAACAACCAGCTGAAATGGTGGAGTCCAGTAGTAGCTCACTGAAAATGAGTTGTTGCATGGGGTGACTCCCTCAGATTCAGATGGCAAAGATTTAAAGTTTTGGTTGTCTAAAGCCGAGGAAACTACAGCTTGTATTTAGGAAACATTTACTTATGATGCTTTTTTGATCCTCAAATACTTTCCATTCAGAATGAAGTGGAAAGTTTATGATGCTTTTTTTGTTTGTTTGTTTGTTTTGGTGAAATCTGCTGTATGTTGCCAGAATTCAGTACTATGTGATCCATCATTGCTTGACAGGATGAGATGGTGAAATGACGTGTGTTCCTGCATGTCAGCATGGAGGAAGGGACCTGCTCAGAATGCAGCTCCCTTGATAGTCCATTCAGCAAGTCTGTGGCAATTCTTCTTAAGCACTGAAGGAGGACAGCAACCTGATATAAGAGATTCTCATACCCCATTGGAAAATTGAAAATGTGTGATTTTTGCACATTGAAATCCATCTGATTGGAAAAGTCTGTAATATTTTTTGGTACATTAGTGTGAGTATTGTTGGGCTGTTTTGTTTGTTTGTGCTTGCAAAAGCAGGGGGAAAAATACTATACAATAGAAGTTCACATATATTAAAAATGATCTCTATCACAACCAAAGCTGCAAGAACTTCTGAGAAGAAATTTGGAGATACAGTCATAGCTTCATAAAGGTTGCTTTCCAGGCACTGCAGCTTTATTACATTGTTACAGGGAATACTGTTTTTCTCCATTAATAGAGCTCCTGAAATAGGTCTAAATTAACTTACCTTGTCTTCAATTTGTGGAAATTGGTGCCGTTGCACTGATTAATCTTCATCAGTGAAGATGATTCCTTACAGACCTGATCCAAAGCTCCTGAGAACAGAGGGAATTTCTCTGTTGGCTTCAGATGGCTCTGAGTCAGGCCCTTGTTAAGGTGCAGGTCCTGACGAGAAGGCTGGAAATACCCCGCCAGGATAAGCTCCCCAACACTGTGGGCAGGAGTATGTGCAAGATGGAGGGTGGGAGGAGGTTTGGAGGAAGGTTAAGGTTCGTGCCCTTGGTTACTAACGCTGATGACCTGCCGTCCTTTTCTGCTATCACAGCAAACTCTACCATGGTGTGTCTTCTCTTGGGGAGAATAATCTCCTTCAAGTGAAGAAAATAACACTGGAGGGAGGGTGGGGAAGCAAGTATTTCATTTGTAATCTCTAGACAGAAAAAAGTGTTTCTGTTTAGCACAGAGTGAACAATTAAAGTGTTGGAGTCAGCCGGAATGCTGCGTTGCAGCAGTTGCTGATATCTGGCCAGTTGGTGGGTTGCTAATGGCTGATGCAGCCTGCTGTTTACCAAGCATAGGGCTCCCTCCTTCACAAAGGGAGGGCCGGGGAGGGCCAGGGAACAGGCCCAGCTCCCTGAGCCAAAGATCTGCATAACAATTGCCCAGATATATGGAAATGCCAAAATTGCACATGCAGATGCAAGCCCTGGGAGCAGACCTGAGGAGCAGAGGAAGCCGTACAGAGCAGCCACCCTCTCTGCCCCACTGTCTGCTACACAGTAGGCCTTGCCTGGTGAATTTTAAAGCATCTGCTGCCTTCAGAGATAGAGACGTGAGGGGATTACTTTTCCCCTCTTCAACTTGCATTTGGTTACTTTTGAAGGCGCTGCAAAAAATTCACCTCAATATTCACTGTAGAGGCAGCCTCAGCAGACTTCCCCTATGACATATGCCAGCATGTGAGGTGACGTTACATACCTCCCTATTAGTGCAATGCACTGAACTTCTTCAGTCATTGGAGCCAAACTAAGAATAAGGAGCCTACTCTTTTCCTGCATAGTTATCATAAAATAAAACATTGTGGGTAAAATACCTGTTTATACAGATACACTTAGTGATGCTTGTTCTATTCTGCTGAGGACTTGTCTGTGAATTACTGACAATTCTGCAAAGTGTCAAAATCATCCAAAAATGATCCATTCTGGCTTGAAACCTGAGATCCATAGGCTTATAAACATTAGAGATGAATGATCACAACACATTCTCTGTGTAGGACTCTTAAGATCACTCTTTATCAGATTTACTTGGGTGATTTAGCATTTTATTACAACTGAGACTCAAATGATCCTTCTATCCCTCCTCTTTTCAGTCACCATAAAGCTTACAACTTCTCCAGTCTGATCAGATCTCACTGGAAATACTTGTCAATCTTTTAACAGATCTGACTTAATTTCAAGTCTTTAAGAAACCACTGAAGTGAGATGGTCATGGCCTTAAGCTGTCTTGTATGCATTTTATTACCCCTCCTACTTCAGAGAGATTTACATGGGCCTTTAGATACCTCCAGGATGAACATCAGTACTAATTTAGGCATTCAGTTCACATAGGACTGACTTGGGATTTTTGATGGTATTTAATTACACCTTTGGAGAACTGTTTGTTTGTGTCTCCCATATACTCCCAGAAGCAGAAGCAAGATTTACCAGCTCCAGACAGCTTTCTTGCACCTCTGAGTTCTTATGCCAAGGTTCCCAAGCCAGCCAGCTTCTCAAACACATCAGGTAGATGGAAACTGTGTGTGATTCAGCCCTTGGAGATGCAGGACTTTCTGAGGGACCCTGTGCACTGACTAATGAAGGACACAGCCTTGAGTGCTAACAAGGAGGTAACTCTGCAGGAGGCTGGACCCCAGGAGAATCTGGGGGATAGCACAGTCCAGACAGTGTCAGGCAAGGGGGACTCAGCTCACCTAGTTTTAGGGATTAGATAGAGAATTTAACTTAGCTTGTTTTTTTTATTCTGTAAGGGAACCCAGAAAGGTAGGTTTGAGTAATTTCTCCTATATTGCTTCCTCCATAAACCAGGGATTCTGGTTATCAGGAGGTACATGTAGAGGTACAACTTGACTGTATCACCATAAATGATGTAGGAAAGTACAGTTAAAAGCACCAAACAATTTTTTTTCACTGTAATAGCACCTATTTCAGAGATTTTTGGAGAAAAGTTTCTTGTAAGGGTAGCAGAAAGCTGGAAACCTCCCTTATGCCTCTGCACAGAGAAGGGCAATGGAGTGACATTCTGAGTGCTTAGATTTCTGCTCCTTAGGGCTGATTCCATAACTCAAATCTCCACTGTGCAGCTCTGTCACTCTACACATGCAGATGGAAACATGTTTATCCATCGTGGGCCCTTCTCGCCCTCTTTCTGGAGCAAACATATGTGCATTTACATGTTCTGCCTTCCTGCATCCTTATCACAGCCCCTGCCCTCCCTTACGCCCACACACTACAAAAATCTGCCTCAAATCCAGTTAGTAAAAGGTGACTTTTTCTTGCCATCTGGGTGTTCAGTGGCACAGATTCTCTTGGCGTGCCTACACACACTCATGGGCTCATCACCCCCTCCTCCTTACCCTTCCTCCTCCTCTCCCCCTCCCACGAGCTGGCAGCAAAAACAAAAGGGAAATCTTCAAAACCACAATGTCAGCTGCCTGTGTCAGTGTGGGTTGAGAGGACGGATCACAGCACACTCATCTCCCAGTAGGCAAAGGGGACTGTATTTCAATAAATTTACATACTACAGAAGAGCGTGTAAGAGATTGCTTTGGGGAGCTCTCTGACTAGTTGCTTTGGGGACGCTGAGCCCTTGACTTGCTCAGGAAGGATTTGATGCCACCTGCTCTAAAATTCTCATGTTTCTCCATACCTTTGTCATTTCAGTACCTGCGTCCATTGTTTGCTTCACAGCCTGGTTTTGTTTTCTTCGGGCAGGAATGGAGGGTGGTTGATTAATAGATCTGGAAATGTTGTCTGTGGGCTAACCATCGAGGGATGAGCAATACTAGCTTTCCTCTGCATAGCTTCTGAGCACACCTTGCTCTTGACCTGCCTGCATCTCCCTTACAGTGACCAGTCTCAAGTGGATTGCTCATCTGGTCTTTAATCTCTTGCTTTTCCTTTGATTAAATCCAGTGGAAATATTCCAGCTTTGGATAACTACCTGCGAAAGATACAGAGCTTTGCTGAAAACAACATTTATGTGTTCATTTCATTTTTCTTGAACATTTCAGATAATTTGTACACAAAAAAATATATAGTATTGAAACACATTTTATTATTTATTTATTTATTTTGTGACTGGCTAATCTGTACAGATTATGTCTTTTTGTTAGGGTAGAAGTAGAAATTTTCTTTAGACATTTCTGTATTTTAACATTTCTGAACTGACTATTCCCACAAAACAGAATTGTTGCCTCTGTTTTTCTTTTTCCTTTTTCTTTCTTTTTTTTTCTTTTTTTAACATTTGGCTTTGAGAGAAGGTCAGCTGCAGAAATAGCAGAATTTTCTGTTTCCTTTTTCTGAATACTTGTACTCCTAATGAAAGGTTGCTTCCACTAGGAACTTAGCTGGAATGATCATTGGCCTAAATCCCAGCCCAGAGCAGCACAAAGCAGAGGGGCTGCTTTCCAGATGGCTGCTGCTATTGCTGATTGGAGGGCACCAGTGTGGTTCCCAGTGTTGGTAGTGTTAACACCTCCACTTAGTTCAGAAATGACCATGGTTACACAGTCTGCTGGAGTGTAAGTCACCTTTAGGCATGAGACAGCTTCTCAGGTTTGCTGTGTGCTCAGTTTGATGTCATGGAAAAGCCATCCTGCCAGGCTTTTCAAGCAGATGAAGAGATATGGTTGTTTTGTTTTGTTTTGTTTTGTTTTGTTTTGTTTTGTTTTGTTTTGTTTTGTTTTGTTGTTTTGTTTTGTTTTGTTTTCCTTGAAGCTGTCTTGGAATTTCAAACCAGAAGAAAGTTTGGTTTGAAGAATATAAGCTAGTCAGTTTCATGCTCATATTCTTGACATGAAGGTAGTGGCTTCAAATTCTCTTTTATTCGTGAGCTTCCTCATGATAAATGTGTAACAAATCAATTAGCCTACCCATGGCTCCATTCCCAGTCTATAATGTGAGGATATAGCACACACAGTGAATTAGAAAAGTAGAAGTGCGCTAACACTGGTGAGACATGACAGAAGAAAGGGGGCAGACACGTTGCTAACATCAGGCAAAACACAGTTTGCTAAAGATTAAAAACAAAAAGGGNTAAATAATAAATGTATTAAAATATAATTTTTAATGAAAAAAACTTCTTTTGATCCGTCTTAAAATTTTCTCACTCAGAAGTTTAGATCAATGAAGACATAAAATTTAGTCTGAAACAAAACTTATATTAAAANGTAACAAATCAATTAGCCTACCCATGGCTCCATTCCCAGTCTATAATGTGAGGATATAGCACACACAGTGAATTAGAAAAGTAGAAGTGCGCTAACACTGGTGAGACATGACAGAAGAAAGGGGGCAGACACGTTGCTAACATCAGGCAAAACACAGTTTGCTAAAGATTAAAAACAAAAAGGGAAACAAACAAATAAAAAAAGATATATGCATACATATATATATGTGAGATCCACTTCTAAAAGAAGTGGTGACATGCCTCTTTGGTATTTCCATGGCTTGAGAAGCACGTTGCATATAATCCATGAGAGGCCAAAGTCTGGAGCAGGTGACTCTGAACCAGGTCATTTTAACACTTCCTGACAGAGGAGCATTCATTTAATACCGAGAGAGAGCAGCTGAGTAGCTGCATTCAGAGAGAAACACTGTAATCTATTACAGGGCTTGGGCCACCACTGATCAATATGGCAAAGTCAATAATAGCTTTTGATTCCAGCATATTAGGTTGACAGTCAGATTTATGTTTATTGGAAGTTTTTACAAATAAGTCAGGCATATGACTTGAAGGAAAGAGAAGATGGGCTCAAAAATCCAGGTGGAAGGCTGAGGTTTTTTTTTTAGGTTGTGTTTAGAGAGCTGCAGATATCTTGGAAGGTGAAAAAAAAAAAAAAAAACAT
>VXAB01006863.1:18870-31869 GCA_013399175.1 Odontophorus gujanensis | reverse complement strand
TATTAAAATACTAAACATATAAATACTTCAGTTATTACAGATACTATACCGCTGGGGGAAAGATAAAAATACAGGACTGCTTGAATTTAATCTCCTTCATCTTTTTTAATCAAGTATGTCCCAGAATACTTCCTGAGAGTTAAGCTACACTAGTACAGAGCCAGTGAATTAAAGAGAAAGAGAAATTAAAAGTTACAAGGAAAGAAAAGAAAATATACTATAATAGAAACTAATTGGGGTAGATGAGAAGAAAGGAAGGCATTTCCTGATGTAAAAAAATAGAGAATGTAGAGACAATGCTTGAATGTAGCAGTGGTAAGATTGTTTTAGTAACACACAAAGGGTCTGTCCTGAATGAAACTAAAGTGATAAGAGCAAACAAAGGCAATTAAGATTTGTACGGCTGGCAGAAAAATGCACACAGAAGCATTTGGACTTTAGTTCTTATTTTTTTAATCATCAGTAGAGCTCAGTAAAATGAAATCTCTCCATTAAAGGAGAAAAGGTCTCGAATGAACAGAGAGGTGAGCAGACCTGTTGGAGGGCTGGTGAGGCTATGCGTCAAAGTTCAGCCTCAAAGGAATATATAAGAAGAGTTACTTGTGTCCTTATCTGAGTCTCCTCTGAGATGTTAGTGCATCTGATGCATTTTAAAATTTGATGGATTTCTGTGGGTCTTATCTTCTTTGTTCCGCTGGTGCTTTGCCCTTCTGCTTTTCTTTCATCACTGCTTAGGATCAGTTCTGTGTAATGCTGCTAGGGCAGAGTGCATTGGCCACCTTGGTAGTCAATGACCCAGAGAAAGCTGTACAAGGACAATTACATGGACAAGAGTTTTTTCAAGAGGTGCTTGATGAACAGGTTTATTATAATTTATGAACATCCACAGAGCACTGAAACCTTCTTTTTCAAGTACTGCATCCTGATTTTCAGCATGTATTCTACTAGGTCCAGGCATTTTGACGTGATCTAATGGACAAAGAGCTTGAACAACATGGCAGACAATACCCAGAGAAACACAATATGTTCTTCCTGTATGCCAAAGACTGTTTTAGTCAAAGATCAGTAATGCATGAAGTCTCAGACTTTCCTGATGGATTTAGTAACTTTTAAAGTACAAACCTTCCAAAAGGTTCAGAAATGAAAACCTGAGAAGTTTCTAAACTGCTGATTACAGGCACGAGAGTACAGCCAGGGGAAAGATCACTCTGTAATTGCCAGGGCTTTTTACACTTTCACCAAACATCTGTTACAGGTCACTGTCAGAAACAGGTTATTTTGTTACAGACTTTTAGTCTGACCCAGGATGACAGTTTTTACGTTCTGATTAATAGCATTAATCTAACATCACCCACACAAATCCTGCATATTCTCTTACTCTTCAGTTCTTATCTACAAGAACCTCAAGAACAGTGATATAGGGAAGAAAATTTTCTCTTCGCTTGCAGCGGGTATCCTCACAACCAGTCCAGCTTATTATTCATTCTTCTTTCAGCCTAATCCCATCTGTTTTCATCCCATCTCTCCAATCCACAGATTTTTGCTAAAAGGATAGATGGCTGAAACTTATCCTATTCTTATGTTTCCTTAGGAAATGTAAAATCTTCAGTCATTTGCTTGATGTTCTAGGTAATCTCAACTGATATATATACAGTTGTTTTTTTTTTTTTTTTTTTTTTTTTCCCTCCTAATTCTATGGAAGTCTGCATGCAAAATGCTTTTTTAGAGCATTTTATTAGTTCAGTAAAATGAGACATTCTCTGCTTAAGGTCCCCAGCTATCAGACTGTGGACAAGAATGAGAGAGAGTGAGTATTTCTTTGTGGTAACTATCTATATAATGAGCCCCTTGCAAATTCTCCTTGCATACTTACTGATACCCCCAGTTACTTAAATGGACATTATCGGTCACTGGGTCTCAAGGTCATCCAACAAAATGGGGTTATTAAAAATAGGAATGAGGTTTCAAGGTGTAGGGTCAAGAGAGATTAACTGAAAAATCTGCAGGCCTGACATCGTCTGTGGAATGGCAGTGCCCAGACACCTCCAGCTGCTGTTGGGTTCCTTGAGAGTGTAAATGAATGGTTTATTTTGTGGCAGTGGGGTGGTTTCTGGACAGGGTTCTTGATTTCCTTTCTTTATTTTCCTTTTCCCCTCTGGTCCATCTTCTTAAGAAGTTGTTCTCCCACTGTCTGTTGCCCTTCCTTTCTGCCTTATCACTTACAGTGTGTAGCCTTTGAACTTGTTGGGCATGTTCAATTAAATGTGAAGTTCTGACTAGTTTTGTGAAACTAGGTGCCCAAAGTAGAGGAAAGTGCTTATTTTAATACTTTCCTTTTTGAAATGGATGCCTTAGTAGATAGTGGAGAATGCATTTTGTCATTCACACTTGAGTCAGGAATTCACAAGAAAGCAAAGTCCATTTCTTCTCTTACAGACAGAATAATGCACATTCTGGGTGAAGCAGGTTGCTTTCCTTTTATCCTGCAAAGTGAGTTACAAGTCCTATAAGGATGCAGAACTGTACTTTGTTTCATCAGTACTCATCCTATTCTAACCCTCTGAATTGGCAAAAACTGAGCTCTCAGGGAAATCTGCACTAGTTTGAAAGGATCCCATAGTTCAGAACTAGCCACTAGTCAGGTGTGTGTACATGACTAAAACTCCAGATGCTTCCAGAAGGGTGCCTTCAACAAGAGTTCCCAACTTGTGATTCATTGATAAATGTGTGATAAAATACGCATCTGACCTAATTGCCTGACTCTGTACACAGTCAGTAGAGAGAAACAGGCATTTCCAGAGAGCAATTCTCCTGACATGTACGTTTGAATTAAATGGATCGTACTCTAGCATTGACTGTTTCTCACTGTGGGCTGTGAAGGTGACCTAGATGACTATCTCAGATGTAAATGCCAATACTGTAGATGACTAAATCCGTACTGATGAATTTACTTCCAGTGGTCTGATGAAGATATGTCAGTAATGAATTGCTTCTGAGTATTTATGCTTTAGAAGAGCATGAGATCAAGAACTCACATGTCTGGAGAACACCAACTCATACCATTCCCAAAGTTGGTGTTGTCTGAAGAAACAAGAAGAAAGAACATGTCCTTTCTGCAAGTGTGGGTTAAATAATGTGCCTTGCCATGTGTCATTTTGAGTATTTGGGACAGAACTGATCGTAAGACTCAAGCATCCTGAATACCGTTCCAGTACCTAACCCTCCAAAACAACTGTTCTGTACCTTCGAACATTTTATTTAGGATTTTTGCAAATATAGTTTGAAGTCAGGATACTTTAAATTTGAAATATTTCACAGAGCTGGACAGATTTTAGACCATGATGGTTTAAAGAGCTGCTGAATTTATTTCTTTTCTTCAGAGGAGAGCTTTACCAGTACAGAACTTCCCCAGAATCCCATTGCAAATGCCAAGTTCCTGTCTAATTAGGGTACAACACTGAATCCATCAGTCCCAATTTTTATCAGTCACCTCCTCCTGCTCCGATCTTCTCGGAAAGATCACTTTATCTCTCTCTCTCTTTCTTCTTTAAAGTAAAAATACTATTAAGCTTTGAGTGCCTAAAACCGTTGCTGCCTGCACATCTCTAAAAATAATATAAATCAGTGCCAAGGGACCACTTGTATTTCGGCTGTATGAGGAAGTTTAGCAGCAAAAGAAAAAGGGGAAACTCATCAGTGTATAGATCTCAAAAACTAGGATGCTGTGTCTGCAGCCTCTCAGAAAGTTCAGAAACCCATTAAAAACTTTATTTTTTGTTTTCTTTCCTTGGGCTTTTTCTATCTGGTAAATTATTCTGTCTTAACATCGTTCTCATTCATACTTTTCACCAGGCTTGCAAAATAGAATACAGGACCACCTAGCTCACTTCTCCTCTAGAAATAAGTATGAGGCAGTTGTAGAAACAGATATAAGATTTTAATGCACATTTTACAGTCGTAGGTTATAGATGGCAGTGGCACACAAGCCAGCAAGAGATTCTCCTGGTGGATTAAGTTGTGGCTATCAACCAAAGGTATTCTGAAAAAGCAAAAAGAAGGTAGTCAGCATCATCAGGGCTTGAAGAGTTAAACAGAGGTCTATTCATTTCAGACTTGACCTCTTCAACCTTCTGCATTTTATCCATAGCTGATGGGGTCATTGAAATTCACCTGAAAGAGCTGAAAGTCTCTGCCAGGCATCCTCTTCTTAGTATGATTTGTAAACACACATTTAAAAATTTCATGGTGTTAATGACTCTCTTGATGAGCTGCTTGCTGAGGCAGCAGAAGATATTTAATGAATTACAAATATTCTATCTGATTCCATCCTCATCCTCAGATGAAATATTGACATTCAGAGGACCAAATGTGACCCATGATCGGGGTCTATCAGAGTCAGCTGTTGAACTGAGTTCTCTACGGATGCCATACCAACAGAATCAAATGAGTGAATATGTTTAGCTTGTATACATCCACCTAGTCATCAAAGTGCAGAAGATTCTCTCTCATGTGCAAGCTGGAAATACAGAAGCATGCAGAAACTAATAAGCAAAACAATTCTCCAAGGTCAGGAAGCCAAAAATAGAAGGAACAAAAACAATACTTGGGTTCTCCCATCTCCTAGCTCTGTGTCTTAAGTACAAGACAGACTTACAACTTGAGTTAGAGAGCCACTTGCAAAGCTTCTTAGTGTTGTCTGAATCAGGAAACCACTCTTCTTGAATATCTTTCCCTATGGCTCCTTGAACATCCCTCTTTCATCCTTCTTTTATTATTATTCAAAGTCACAGACAGTAAATCTGTTTAAGTAACATGATAATGACCAATGGAATGGTTATGATGTCACTAAAATGAGCTATATATAACCAAACTAGTATATTAGCAGGAAAAGACAAGACAAGGAGATGAGAGAAGAAAAGTGCTTGGAGTTAAATACACATGTTTATTAGCTATGTGCTCAGAGGCACTACTTGAAAGATAGCTCGTCTGTTCCCTTGCAGTTCTGCTGCACTTTCACCTTTTGTTGCTGAAGTATGAAAAGTTTAATTTTCATAAAAGAGGTATTTCCCCTCTTCCTTTTGGTTTACACTAGAGACCTACACTTCTGATCTGTTTTACTGACATAGCACAATGGAGATGCTGCTAAGAGATATTAAAGTCGGGTATTATCAGCTCAGTAGTGTAATATTATTTCCATCTCATCCTCAATAGATTGTCCCCATAGTGACATGCTGCCAAAGTAAAAGGAATGAATGAACCTGGAAGGGTTCACTGAACATTGTGCACAGGAAATAAATAAAGGGGAAAGAAAACCAGCGTCAAGTAGAAACAGGGATATGGGGTTTAGGAAGGTTGTCTTCTCTATTTGGCTAGAGATTGACCTGGTGTCTGTACGGGGTTGAGTTTGTGTCTATGAGATGCACAGGGAAGAAATTGAAATTTTCTTCACATGGTGGAGGTGGTTTTCTTGGGAAATGAATGATGTAAACCACCACACGGAAGACAGAATATGAAAAAAAAATAGTATGTTGACATGTGGGTGATAAAGGTAGTTTTATGCTACAGTTTTTCTTCATTGCTTGTACAACTTGAGTACCTCATTTTCCCTTTTTCATTCAGCTGAATATCTGTCAATAGGTTTAAAACCAAGGTCCTTTCCTAGTGAAACTGAAAATTCTTATTGTTTACCAGACACTTCAAAATATGATAGGAGACTGTCTCCTTATACACACAGGAAGGGTCTGAAATGGTATGTGTGGTCAGACCCAGGAAGGAGTTGTTGGTGGTGAAGTATAGCCTGATCAGCTCAGCAGAGGAATGGGCATGAGAATTTCATTATCTCAACCTGTTCACTAGGCAAATGGCATCACTGTGCCAAAGAGATCCCTAAGCAACCCTGGACTTTACCTGAAACTGTTACTTGAGCTTCTGGTGAAGGTAGATTTTATGTTTACAGCTGGTTTGTCCTTCAGAATTACTTTCAACTCAGCTGATTTCAGTTAATTTAGGCAATGGGAGGAAAAGACTAAAATATACTTTGTTCTAACATGAATTTTCGAAGCAGAATGGTGGGGGAAAAGCGCTATTAGTGCTTTTGCTGAAGAAATAGCTAATTGATCTTGCCCTTTATTAGACATCAGAAAATCCAATCACAAGCAAGCCATTAGCAAGCCATTCTCATTAATTTCACAAAATCTGGAATTACTTGTCCCCATTGAGGAACTGTGTTGAAAAATTGAGGTAGGAGCTTCCAGTTCTGTCTGTCATAACAGTAAGCCGAAGTACACTACAGAAAGTTAACAAAATTAACAGTCAGTCTTTTGATAACCATGAGCTAATGAGCTTTAGACAACTCTTTTTATGGTCCTGTAGGCTTCCCTTCCAGATCAGCTTAGTGAATGTATTTAGAGTCATAGATCATAGGATCACATAATGGTTTGGGTTGGAAGGGACCTTTAAGACCATCTAGTTCCAACCCCCTTGCTATGAACAGAGGCACCTTGCAGCAGACTGTGTCACTCACAGCCCCATCCGACCTGGCCTTGAATACTTCCAGGGACGGGGTATCCACAACTTTATTGGGCAACCCATGCTAGTGTCACAGCACCCTCACAGTAAAGAATTTCTTTCTAATATCTAGTCTAAATCTATCCTCTTCCAGTTTAAAGCCGTTTCCCCTCATTCTGTTGCTACATGGCCTTATAAAAAGTCCCTCCCAGTCTTTTATGTAGGCTCCCTGTAGGTACTGGAAGGTCCCCCAGAGCCTTCTCTTCTCCGGGCTGAGGAGCTCCAGCTCTCTCAGCCTGTCCTTGCAGGGTAGGTGCTCCATTCCCATGATTATCCTTGTGGCCCTCCTCTGGACCCTGCTGCAACAGCTTCATGTTCCTCTTGTGTTGGGGGCCCCAGAACTGAGCACAGTATGCCAGTATCACAAGAGCAGAGTAGAGGGGCAGAATCACCTCCCTTGACCTACTGGTTATGCTTCTCTTGATGCAGCCCAGGATATGGTCTGCTTTCTGAACTGCAAGCACACACTTCTGGCTCATGTTGAGTCTTTCATCAACCAGCACTTCCAAATCCTTCTCCTCAGGGCTGCTTTTAAGCCATTCTCTGTCCAACCTGTATCTGTGCTTGGTTAGACATTTGATAATTGATTATACATTTGTGATGTGTATGGGCTGAAGACTCCATTCAAATTGCTTTCAACTTTTTCTCTGTTTACTTCCCCTCTTCATCATTTAGTTTAACTCCCAAAACATATTACAAAGTTGTCCCTGGTTCATACTGCTTCACTGAGCCACGATCAGTGCAAACCAGTCCCATTTCTGCATTGTCTGTGCAGTCCAGTCTGCACTCCTGCTGTCCTCAGCTGGAAAAACTCATCTGTCTGGAGACCTCAGACTTGATGCTTCAACTGAAACCTGGCAGGAGTAACTAATTAAAGATGCATGTAGTGAAATCTGCACCCAGAAAGGAGCCAATTGATACTTCATCCATTGCCAGCAGGTCTTGAACTTCATCAGCCAGGCAGGGAAACCTGCAGAGAAAGGACCCACTTATCTGATTAAGTCTTCATGAACTCCTCTACAGGCTTCAGAAGAGAAAGCCTAGCTCTATTTTTAGAATATCCCATCCAAAACTGACTAAATAACGAAGAGATCAGTGTCCTCACTCCCTTTTCATTACAGGATTATTTGGGATAATTCTCATTTTTCATTTTATCTCAAATGTAGAGTGAGTGGATGTCCTGGGCAATGAACAGTTGAGTTTTGTAGAGGAGCAATTAGAGATACAATTTTATTTTGTCTTTATTGACCTCTGAAGGTTGCTTTCAAGTTGATTATATTTAGAAAGGAAGATGAAATTCAGTTTAAATGGTAGTCTTCAATTAGCTTGAGGTTTCATTTGCAGTCCCATATAGGTGTTTATATCCTCCTGGTCAGCTAAACCTTGCTTCCGACAGCAGTTCAGGGTTGTTCCTTAGAGCCTAATTTTGCAGAGAAGAAGTTCTACCACATGACAGGTTTTTGAGCTATAATTTACAATTACGTTAAGATATCTCATACTTATTGGAGACAAGGAAAAAAAAAAACAGAGAAATCCACCCACACTAAAGATTATTGGTAGCCCAGAGGCTTACTGCATTTAGAAAAATGCTGAAAAATAGGAAAAATTTTTACTTGTTCTTCTTTTCATTTGGTGAAGGAGAATTTGAATCTGAATCTTCAGACCTATTTTAAATGAGTCCCCCAATGACAAAGATTTCATGCCTGTGACCCTCATTCCCTACAAGTGTTTCATTATTTATACAATATGAGACTCTTCCAACTGTAAGGACTGACAGGCTAAGGTGCATAGGATGTTAGAACCAGAGGCAAAAGTTTCTGGTTTGTCTGTTACAGAGGCTTGAACCCAGGGAAATCATGTGAGTACCTTAACTGTCTGTCTATTCAAGGTCTCATCCATTTATTCTGGAATGAATAGAAGTAAATTAAACATTTGAAACCAAATACAAATACAAATGCCAGGGAATTTAAAAACAAAGCAATAAAGGACTGATTTTAGACATTTGTGTTTTCCTTGCCTATGTTATTGAGGGGCTGAAGGAGGAGCTGTCTGGTTTTTGATCAATCTTACTGACTATAACAGAAAATTAAAACTCATTGCTGAATGCTATAAGGAAGACTTTATAACATATACGCACGTCTTACCTTATAGAATAAACATTGACTTTAATAATTCAGATTTCTAGAATTGAATTTCATTTGTGTTAAACCCTTCAAACACCAAAATATATATTTTTTAATCCACTGGTTGAAAGTCTGCTAAATTTTATAGGTATTTTCCATAAGGTTAAAGGGCAGTTTTCAGTACTGTAAATCTCTTAAGTCTGTAGAGATTTACCAATGGGAACTTTCTTTGCTCCATTAGAATTTGTCCTAGAATAAGAAGGACTAGAATAAGACCCTGTGCCTTCATTCAGTCCTGTTGCCTGCTGCATTACTGATGCAAGCCTGGGAAATAGTAAGGAAGATTAAATAGAGATGTATCAGTTGGCCCATGTTCTCTCATAGCCTGTCTTTCTGTAGAGGACTTCCAGCATCAGTCTCCTGTGTTCAAAGGGTTTCAGAACTCTTTTCAAGGGCACTGTAGCACTGGATAATTAAAAAAAATACTACCACTATTCAGCAGTTTTTGTAGACTTCTGGAGTCACAGTACTTCTAGGAAGTCATTGGATAAATTGAATTATGTTCTATCTTGCAGACAAAGCAAATACATATTTTCATGCTGACAAAACCAGTTAGAATCGGTGATCTTCCTATGCCCAAAGAAGTACCTTTTCCTCCAGAGCCAGAACTTTCCTAGGGTCTGGAAATCTCCCAGGTGTTAGTGATTTTAAATATCTTGCCTTTGATCCCAGCAATGTGGGCTGTATAGCTAACTGACTTGTAAAAACTGAGGATTACTATGTGGGGCTGCACTGTATGAAAACAAGAGAGATCACCACATTTAACGGGAGTTGGAAAATTAAAAATCAGTGTTAGTCTAAAAGAATGTGCAAATGGACAAGGAAAGAAAACACATAACAGAAATCTTCTTAAAACATACTTTACCTAAAATTCTTTTTGACAAGGTGAGTTAAACTGAAGAAGGATGAATAAGGGTGCTTCGCAGAAGCGGCTGCTACCAGTTGTTGATCATCTGATGGGGCTGATGGAAGGTTGGCTGAGCCTCTGCTCCCATTGAGTTCATTAGCATTCACACCATTCACTGGCCACCCTCTTGCACCAAAGACATTTTCTGAGCTTGCTAATTTTCATGAAAGCAAGTGGGGTCACTTTCCACCTTTTTTCCTCATCTCGACAAGGCTTGTCCCCTAGAGAGCTGAGAAGAAAGGCTCTTTCTTGTTGTCATCTGTGCAATTATCAGCTTTGAACACGATGGCAATTTGTTGTTGTTGTTGATTTCTTTTGTTATGCAAATGTACCAACTCATTCTCTGAGTGTTTTTTTTTTCCCCCACACAGCATAAAAAGGAATATTACACATTTAATTTCATGTTATCATTTGTTTCCCTCTGAGATTTCCTCTAGCCATTTTTTGGTCCTCTTCAGGCTAGTGAGAGCTAAGCAGTGACATTTTGAATTCTGACTTTGTCACTTCTATTTACTTTTTATCATGAAGGCGTATTATCAATAGGTCTTGTGTGGCTCCTATAAAACCCATTTAGGAATTTAAATCTCCACTAAAACACAGAATTTATGCTTCCTTTTATGATTTATGAGTATAGAAGCCTAAATTCTGCTTTTAATAGCTTGCCTATATTCAAAGCAATCAGCTTACATTCTACATGAGCCTCAAAGTTGTTAGTGAGCTACTAAAGTGAATAAAAGCAGGAGGATGTAGACAGAGGTCTAGGGCCACAACGCTCAGAACAAATTCAGATGGGAACTAGTCTAGGGCTCTGTGGCTCCTATTATGGTCCACTTCCTTTTTGCATCCTGTATTTCACCCTTTGGGAAGGAAAGGGATATTTGAAATCAAGAAGCAGAAATCTTTCTTGAACACATAATCAAACATCAGCTGGTTCACTCACAAGTCTAAATCACTCAGGAAGCTGAAATCCTCCTTATGTGCATTATTCAAAACTTACCAGTCTGTAGGATGGACTTGAAAACTGCTCAAAACCAGACTTCTTTAAGATTCCTATTCTTTTATATTCAGCAAATAATAATGGTTGCAGCATCTAAGGTTTTTTAATTAATTTATTTTTTAATCAAACTGAGCAATAATTCTAAAAAGACTTGCCTGTAATAATGCTTAGGATAAGTGAAAGAGAGTGATGAGTGCTTGGGTGGTATCTGTTTTTATTGGGTTTTGCTGGTTTTTTGTCCTTATTTTTTTACTTATTTTTTCCCCATTTATTGCTTTTCTTTCCTCTAAATTTTGAAACAACAATAAGTGGAACAGGGAAAACTCTTACCTTATCTAGCCAATTAGTGGTAATTTGTACCTCTCAATGTCTGCAGATTTGTATCTCTTGATTTACATATTTGGAAGGCTGTTTGTTGGATGTCAATTTAATTCTTCCTTTTGAACTCACTGGAACAAATCTGAAAGTCTTCAGATAAATGAATGACTCTGGATTCACACTATCATTTAACAGTAGCATTCTCCTATCTATATAAGAAACACATGGATAAAACTCACATAGAGGGTTAAAGATGTAATCCAAATTCTTCCTGTAACCTGACATCTCATGGTCTGATGTTATTATCTTTGCAAGTAGATGCAATCTCTCAGATTTTACATCAAAAATGAGACCCAGAATTTATCTATTACACAGTAAAGTTATCTGTTTATTGCACAGTACTTTTTACTGACAGACACTGTTGCAAATGATTTTATGCCTGGTGAGTTTTAAGGGAGTCCTCACAGATCATTATTGAGGTTCTGAGGAATTAATATGAGAAAGGATGCATCAAAACATGGCCAGTTTGAAAATATCTTCTACTGTAAGTAGTAGTACTGTCTATTGATGAGCATTGTAGTGTTTATAGCAGGCTTTATCCTCTACTACAGATTTGACAACGTGCTGAACTGGAATTGAAATAGGTTTCTTGGGGCAATTTTGGCATATTCAGTTGGCATACATAATAGTCTGGCCTGTCTCCTAATCATGAATATCTACAGACTAGAAGCATGTGGCACACTAGTCCTCTAAGTTCCCTTCAAATTCTCAGCATTTAAGGCTCTTCCGAGAAACTATGCAAGAACTGTGCATGGAACTGTCACATGGGCAGACAGGTGTCCTTGTGCTATTTATTGCTAAATGCACCATCCTTTGTGTATTTTATTCTTAGCAATGAGCAGTAAAAGCTATAGATTTATTGTTTCATTCACAATATTTAACTCATTTGCTTACACTCTTTGTCCTTTATACTGATGGTAGTTGCTATTTTTTTTTTAATATTAATTTCTTTACTGTCAGCTTGTGAAGAGATGCTAGAACTCAGAACTTCACTTATCCCTTTTCCCTGCAGAGCTGCCAGTGCTGTGAATGTGGATCACAAGGAGCTTTGAGGTAGTTTCACTCTTTGGGTGTAGCAATGGGGCATGATCAAGGTAAAAAGCTTGTGCTTCCGGAGGGACAAAAGCAAGGTACAAATGGAGCACAGTGGCACTTAAATCTTTAAAAGGAGTTCATAACGAAGATGTTTTGTAAAAAGAAGGTAATATAAAGCCCACCTATAATTTGGATAGCACAAGGTCACAGAAGTTCTTGTTCTCTGTGGATTGCAAGACTGCAGCTGTGGATAGACTTCCACTTTAGGAGTGGACGGCTTGGATCACTCAATCTTTCATGAGCAGTGACAGATGGCAGAATCTGTCCTCTTCCAGGATATAAAAGAGAAGCAGATACACTACATGCAGCCAAATGTACTAAATGTATAATTTTATTCTTTGCTGAATGTCTTTCATTGTGATTGTGCCAAGGTTGACTTTTGCCCAGAGCAAAGCTTGAAGAGATCCAAACTTATTGTCCCCATTCTGCTGTAGGGGAGTTCTAAGTAAGGCCTTTCTCTACACCTTCAGCAGAACGAGGATGGCACTCTTTCTTTCCAGTACTCACAAAGAAGAAAATGAGGTCAGCTTCATAGATTCATAGATACATTAGGTTGGAAAGGACCTACAAGATCATCTAGTCCAACCATCCTCCTATCACCATCCCTACCCACTAAGCTACTAAATCAAATCCCTTAGCACCTCATCTAAACGCTTCTTGAACAGCGCTAGGGATGGTGCCTCAACCACCTCCCTAGGCAGGCCATTCCAGTGCCTGACCACTGTTTCAGAGAAAAACTTTTTCCTCAAATCTATTCTAAATCTTACCCAGAGCAACTTGTGGCCATTCCCTCTTGTCCTGTCATTAGTTATCTGGGAGAAGAGGCCGACCCCCTCCTCATCACACCCCCCCTTCAGGAAGTGGTAGAGTGC
>VXAB01006863.1:0-17954 GCA_013399175.1 Odontophorus gujanensis | reverse complement strand
AGCTGGGCTTTTGCATTTCTAACTTTCTGCCTGCAAATCTTGGCAAGTTCTCTGCAGTCTCCCCAAGTAGCCTGTCCCATCTTCCAGAGGACATAGACTCTCTTTTTCTCCCGGAGTCTCAACAAAACTTCCCGGTTCATCCACACTGGTCTTCTTCTCCTCCGGCTCGACTTACGGGACTCAGGGACAACCTGCTCCTGTGCCTTTAAGATTTCCATCTTGAGGAGCATCCAAGTTTCCTGGACCCCTTTACCCCTCAGAAGCAAGTCCCAAGGGACCCTTGCAACAAGTGTCCTGAGCAGAATTTCACCCATTCCTCATTTCTAGTCATGTGCACAGTATATTCTAGTTACCAAAATAGGTTGTAATTGTTACCCTAATTTTAGCATAAAGATTGTTCTAACATCATAACCAGGACTTCCCTGGTGAAACCCTGCTTTGGGTCTATAGACTGACTCTTCCATTTAGGTGTGCTATGATAAAACCTCTTCACAAAGGACAACCTATTTCCATAGCATCAGTCACTATCATTTAGACTCCAGTGCCCTTGCTGACTAGATTTATAAAAATGACAACTACAGGTCATCCCTAATTCTTGGAACGTAAGAAGCAGCTGCCTCTGAAAAGGGCGTATATAATATATAATAATAATAATATATATTGTATACAGAGTGTATACAAAGACTCTTTTGAAATATTCAATCCACTGACCCATCTAGGATGTAAAAGAAACAGAAGACAATGAGATAATGTTTCAAAAAACATATTCGCAATCAGAAGCCAGTCTGGATCACACTGATTTGTCATATATCCATAAAAAAATAATCCATAAAAACTTTGTCCTGCTCTAGAAAACAAGGAGTTTGCAAGGGAAGGAGTTTTGATTCAGTGTCCCAGAAGATAGTTGTCCCTGGATATATCAGATTGTAATGAGACTGTACTTATGAAATACTCTGTAGGTTGACCTTACTGTTCTCATGGCTTTGTGCTAACCAAATGCATGTCACACTGAGTTGTGCAGTTTTTATTAACATGGTACTGGGTTTGGCCATGTATTCCCTGATTTTCAGAGCAAATATTTAGCTTGAAGTAAAACCCTGATTAAACATTATTATATGGCTTTTGACTCAAAACTGACATATAGTCCCTGCCTTAGAATATGGGCACCAGAATGACATCTGTCACCAAAGTTGCATACAGATGTAAGTGAATAAGAAATGTCCATTGAATTAGACTGATTGTTCATCTGTCCCAGTGTTCAGTCTCCAGCAGAAACAGTAAAAGATGCCACACAGGAAAGGCATAAAAGATGTGCTAGTTTCTTTGGACTATTCCTTTTGTGCTCAAATGATATTTACAACCTGGGTGGTTTTTTTAGGGATTTTCAAAGAGGTGCATATGCCTAGTCATTTGGGCCTCCTTTTTACATACAAACTATTTGGGAAAATCTAGTCAATTTACAAACTGGCTTACTGTCCTTACTGCCTCCTGTGGTGGCAAGTTCCAAAAGTTCACTACTTACTACATAAAGAAGTCTTTTCTTTCACCTGTTTTAAACCTGTCTTGTGCTACTTTCAGTGTTTCTTCCCTTTTATTGCATGATCTGGTGATCATTTCCCTATTCAGACCATCTAGTGCTTTCAACTTCTGCAGTCTTCAGTGGTATCTTGTCTCAGATTTCTGCATTGTCCCCATCTTTCAATTTCCTCTATGATATCTTGCTTCAGATTCCTGAAGTGTCTTAGACTTCCACTTTCCTCTGAGGAGGCAGATGTCCCATCATTCATCAGTCATTTCATTTGTCCCCTTCCTTTACTATCCTTAATTCCAGCATGTCTTTCCTAAGATGTAGAGGCCTGGGAAGCTTGCAGCACTCATGATTTGGGTGCACCACACTTTTTAGGCTTGTATCGTGTCTCATTATCGACATCTTTATGGCAGCCACCAGTACCTTACTGAATTTTTCAGTTGCCTCTATACATTAAGACAAAGATTTCAGACACCTGTCAGCAGTGAAACCCAGATTTTTTAACTGACCTATAGCTGGTAGTTCTATGCTGATTACTGAGAACCATCAGAGACTGTTTAGTTGCTACTTTTTGCTTGTTATTGTTTTTTGCATGTTTGTTTTCCTCCTTGTTGAATTATTGTAGGTTTATCCACATTGGAACTCATCTATCAACCATTGACTCACAGTTATATGAGATTGTTCTGAATTTTATTGCAAAAGCGAAGGCATTTTTCCTTTCTAGAAGATATTGTTATCGTCTACAAAGTTGGATGTTCTTCTGCTGCAGGTCATGGATAAATATAATGAATGAAATTGCTGCCTGAGCCAACTCCTTTTGAACTTTTTTCTTGAAGTCCTCTTCTCTTGAATCTTTCTTGCCTTTTAACCATGTATTTAGAACTCCAGCAGATTACCAAGATAGGTTTTCTCTTTGCAGGAGCCACGCTGACTTTTTTCCCTACAGATATATAATTCATATGCTCTATGATTGTGTTGTTTATTATAGACTCCGTCATCTTACCAGCAATGGAAGTCAGACTCAGTAGTCTGTAGTTCCTAGGATTCTCCCTAGGGTTCTATACAATCTTAGTGAGGTCAATCTTTGATTACAAGTTATAGCCTGTCAGTATTGGTTTTGATGGCTGGGTTAGGAATCTCCTCCCGTGGACTTTCTTGCATAGCTAACAGCAGAAGCAGAGAGAGAGAAATGTCTGAGAAATGTACTTGCATTTGTAGAAAACTGATATTTTGCTCATTCCCAGTGGTTTTGAATGAATGAAATACATTAGCAATGATTTATCACCTAAATAGTGTGAAGCAAATGTAGCTTTGTGACAAATAAAAGCTCAGGGCTGGGGGGGATCAAGAGTGGCAGGCATAAAACCCATTCTTCCATCATGAGAGGAGGCATCGTGCAAGAATTTGCTCTCGTGCTTTGGTTTTGTAGAATAAGGATGTAATTCCTTACTCTGCCTCTGCCTTAGAAATAAAATATCTTATTTCAGACTCTTAACACAAAAATCATCTTGGTAATAAGCAGATGTGAAATAATAGTGAGTCTTTGCAATTGATTACTACTACATGGAGGAAGAGCCAGGACAGTCCAGTAAGACTGAGATGTACCAGTCACTTGCTAAGTATCTCATTTTGCTGATTCAAATGTCTCTGTAGTCAGGGTTGTTTGAACAGAATCAAATTTACTTGTAATGAGCCATATAGTGATTTTCTTGTCTTTTTTTTTCTTTTCCTCTTGTCGTCACATTAATTTCTGGGAAAAAAAAAAAAAAAACACATCTGATTTTGTAATGAGCTAAGCAACTGTTTCTCAATTACACCAAATTTTACTGCTCCTCAGTTGAAGTTTAAAGGCATGACAACTTTAATATTATCTAAGGTTCTCACAATAAAATCTTTAGCAATTCTTCACCAGTTGCATAAAACTTTCAGTATCAAATTATTCTTTGCTAAGTAATCCCTTTAAGAATTTTACTAGAACACCACAAACCTACAGCAATGAAGCTCCAGATGCACACAATCGCCAGCTGCAGATTGCCACAGAAACATAACATCTCATTTATAGGTTTGGTCTTTCTGATGCACCTTTATTAAGGTTTGTCTTGAAAAGTGTGCTAAAACTAGCAAGTGGTGTATGCATCTTTGGACTTAACTGGATGAACGGTAGGGTACAGTGAGTCCAAGGAGAGCCATGACGAGATAGGGTTCACTTTGTTTCAGAATTCATAGAGAAATGTTGTGGGTTTTGTTTGTTTCATTTAGCTTTCCTGTAAACTGTGTCCTTTCTAAAGCAGTTGCTTTGGGTCCCTCTTTTTGTTAGTCCTCCCTCTGTCTATCCATCACTCAGTATGTATCTCTTCCAGCCATCGACTCTAGTTTCTAAATCTCTCTCTGTTCTGCCCTCAATCCCCTACAGCGATATTTCCATATGTATGAAGGACACAACTTTATTCCTATAGATTCTTGCTTTCTTGTGCATTCTGAGAATCCAGACTGGGAACTTTTTTCTTTGCTGAGGGACAAAGAAGCCTTTAAAGCATTTAGCAATGGTTACATATGAGCCAACACTTTAGTGCTCAAACAATAAATGTGTGAAGGAAGATGTGTAATAATTCCATATGATCGTGGACAAGAAGGAATATGTAATCATGTGACGAGACCTCAGCACGTCCTTGATTTGTGTCAAGGTCAAAAGAGGCAACTGATCTTATTTACTTAGATTTCAACACACAACAAGCCATAGAGATTGATCCTCTGGTTCTGCAGCAGGTGGGCAGCGAATATGCAGAAATCTGTCCTTTTAAGAATTATCTTGTTGTTGTACTGAAGATCAGAAATGGTAACAGTCACAGATGAATTTCTCCTCCTCTCTCCAGAAAATATCTTAATCCTGAATTAAATGAGTCTTCTTCCTGAAGCCAATATGTGAGTTATGTTAATTATAGACAGTGTTGTCTTGCACCTTTTCTGTTTATGGTGGAAAAGAACATTATCAACAACCCTGGCACCTTATGCTGGTAATTTTTTATAGTACCACCCACCTTCAAACCTTACATTTGCCTTATATTTATTGTAATATTAAACCTATCTTTGTCATGATAAAAGTAAGAGGTGAATACCAGACACTTTTGTAATTGCGAGTAGTGTGAGGACCTTATATTCAAGATCAGGGAAAGATGTTCTGGGCTGCAAAATCTTCCCAAACACCAGCAGACGCATTCATCATCTGTCCTGTGGCAGAAGCACTGGCATGAATCTCCACAGCTGGCTGAATGTCACGCTGTATTTAGTTATGCTGGGCCTAAAATTGGTTTTCAACACACTTCTGTGAATCATGGGCAGCTGGAGAATCAAAAGATTCTGTTGGCAAAGAAACCTGAGTTTCAAATCATTTTTGTTTATTTTTTGGAGGACTAAACCCAGCAGAGACCTGAGTTCTCTAAATTGCAGCTTGAGGTACATTTTGAAATAGTTTATACTATCTCTCTGATGACCTCTCCCCTTTCTGGGACTGAAAGGGAGTCAGTGGCCAATGTGAGTATCTGTTTTGCTCTAGATGGAAATTAAAATCCTGTGAACCTGCCACAGTGGGAGGCATTTGTCAGTGGAAATACAGCATAAGAATATGGCATTTTGCTGTTCCTGGGCACATAGCCCCACTCAGCTGTCACAGGAATAACCAGTGCAACGGGGTGAAATTCATCTCTCTCAGCATATGCTGAATAATGAGAGAGAAGATTCCTGCGGATTCTCTATACTAACAGTTAGGTATGACCTGTCAGAGCTCAGATGATACATCCAGTACAGCTGAGCTCACCTGGCTTTTCACTGCTGAGATTGCTTCTAGAATATGACAGAAACTTTCACCACTACAGCCCTATTTCAGACCTTCTCTGTGGATGTCTGTCAACTCCCTGTATGGCCATGCAGGTTCTTTTTAAGACCTTTGTAGTCATGACAGTGCTGATGACCATTATGACCTTTTTTAAGTTATTTGCTCTTCTTTTCAGAGTTCCATTCTTCTGTTTCTGCTGGAGTAATTGCTCCTTTCTTTTAATTATATTAACTTTGTGCAGCCCATCAATTGTCTGGAGATGGACTCTTTCAAAAACCTTACATAGAGTACAAGTTTGTAGCAAATCATTCATTGTATAAATATATACAAAATTCCAAACTATGCCCAGAGGAACTGTCAATTTGACAATTTTCTCTTCCTCTATAAACTAAGAAGAAGGCATCTTCTTGATGCAGTTGATGTCCAGAAGAGCTCTGACCTTTCTGCAGATTTTCTCTGCCAAATACACGGAGGGAGACAGCCTTTATTGCAGAAAAGCCTGTGGTTTATAAGCAGTGCAGTAAGGTACGTGATCAGGAAGTGAAAAGAGTGTGGACGTTATTTAAGTTCTTGTCAAAATGTGAGAGAAGATATGAGATGCAATCATGACTGAACCTTGAATAATACAGGAAGAGAAGATGGTAGCACCTCTGAGCATCTTTGTTTAGGCTTTTACTAGCTAGGATGAATACTTTTTTAGGACAGAACTTCCGAAGAGATTTTCAGTGTTCTGAACTCCTCATCAAGCTGAAAGCAATATGAAAGTAGTGAATTGCCTTAGT
Source organism: Odontophorus gujanensis (assembly GCA_013399175.1). Classification (NCBI taxonomy): domain Eukaryota; kingdom Metazoa; phylum Chordata; class Aves; order Galliformes; family Odontophoridae; genus Odontophorus; species Odontophorus gujanensis. Next base: position 11,812 of record VXAB01006863.1, on the reverse strand, counting down.
TGTCTGGTACACACATGCAAAGTATAGTCAGGACATATAAAATTCTCAGCATCTCTAATGGAAGGCAAGAGGAAAGGTTGGGAAGCCCATGCTAGAAAAGGGTCTCAGAGCTGAATATGACTGTAGTGAGTGTGAAGTGATAGTCTTGGCTGGTAGTCTAGTCTAAATTTGTTATTATTTTTTTTTAATCAAGCATAGATATACCAACTCTACTTCCTTATTTAATTTTTGATATTTCTCACGGGAAAAAAAATATGTTTGGCTGCACTGATGCCAGACAAGTGGAGACGGATGAACACTGTTCGGGGATCAGAAAGGATGAAGGCAGTCATTTTCCACCACTTTTCAACCCTCACCTATGTATTTCTTCAAGTATTCATTCAGGTGTAGTTCTAGTTATGTTCAGTATACTTTCCGTAACTAAAGAGAAAGAAGGGGACAGACTGTTTAGCAGCATCTGTCCTGACAGGACAAGGGGAAATGGTTTCAAACTACAAGAGGGGAGATTTAGATTGACTATGAGGGAACTGCTTTTTACAGTAGGAGAGGTGAGACACTGGAACAGGTTTCCCAGAGAGGTGGTGGGTTCCCCACCCCTGAAGACATTCAAGGTCAGGGTGGAGCAGGCGCAGAGCACCTTTTCATTCCAGGGGAGTTGGACTAGGTGACCTTTAAAGGTCTCTTCCTATCCAAATGATTCTATGATTTTGTGATTTTGTTAGTTCTTAAGTAGGACAGCCAGCAGTCAAAGTGATGCTGCTCATTTACAAGCACTGCAAAAAGAATGAGTATCTGTTTCCCTACATGCAGATTTTCTAGGCATTCAATTTTTCTCTTTATTTTCTCTTTTCAAGAGAAACAGAAAAGTATACAGAATATATCTTCAAGGGATACGTGTTATGAGAAATACTGAGTCTGATACTTCTCTGCCTCACATCCTAGGTAATTACATACCCATTTGCATTGCAGGACAGTATAAGGTAAAAGGGTAACAGTGATCGGTTTGGACTGGAATATACAGGACAATAAATGGAACTGAGCCTTCTGTTAATTTGAGGGAAAACTGCTAGGTCTCATCTAGCAAATTTCCCATTTACTTCATCTCTCCAGCAGGTGCTTCCCTATGTGACAATCTTAGTTCTGAGCAGACAATAATTTTCAAGCCTTAAAACAATCTTCATGTAGCAAAAAAATTGTATGGCAACTTAAAGCATTTGTATACAACCTGAGAATACCCCAATGNAAAAAAAAAAAAAAACACATCTGATTTTGTAATGAGCTAAGCAACTGTTTCTCAATTACACCAAATTTTACTGCTCCTCAGTTGAAGTTTAAAGGCATGACAACTTTAATATTATCTAAGGTTCTCACAATAAAATCTTTAGCAATTCTTCACCAGTTGCATAAAACTTTCAGTATCAAATTATTCTTTGCTAAGTAATCCCTTTAAGAATTTTACTAGAACACCACAAACCTACAGCAATGAAGCTCCAGATGCACACAATCGCCAGCTGCAGATTGCCACAGAAACATAACATCTCATTTATAGGTTTGGTCTTTCTGATGCACCTTTATTAAGGTTTGTCTTGAAAAGTGTGCTAAAACTAGCAAGTGGTGTATGCATCTTTGGACTTAACTGGATGAACGGTAGGGTACAGTGAGTCCAAGGAGAGCCATGACGAGATAGGGTTCACTTTGTTTCAGAATTCATAGAGAAATGTTGTGGGTTTTGTTTGTTTCATTTAGCTTTCCTGTAAACTGTGTCCTTTCTAAAGCAGTTGCTTTGGGTCCCTCTTTTTGTTAGTCCTCCCTCTGTCTATCCATCACTCAGTATGTATCTCTTCCAGCCATCGACTCTAGTTTCTAAATCTCTCTCTGTTCTGCCCTCAATCCCCTACAGCGATATTTCCATATGTATGAAGGACACAACTTTATTCCTATAGATTCTTGCTTTCTTGTGCATTCTGAGAATCCAGACTGGGAACTTTTTTCTTTGCTGAGGGACAAAGAAGCCTTTAAAGCATTTAGCAATGGTTACATATGAGCCAACACTTTAGTGCTCAAACAATAAATGTGTGAAGGAAGATGTGTAATAATTCCATATGATCGTGGACAAGAAGGAATATGTAATCATGTGACGAGACCTCAGCACGTCCTTGATTTGTGTCAAGGTCAAAAGAGGCAACTGATCTTATTTACTTAGATTTCAACACACAACAAGCCATAGAGATTGATCCTCTGGTTCTGCAGCAGGTGGGCAGCGAATATGCAGAAATCTGTCCTTTTAAGAATTATCTTGTTGTTGTACTGAAGATCAGAAATGGTAACAGTCACAGATGAATTTCTCCTCCTCTCTCCAGAAAATATCTTAATCCTGAATTAAATGAGTCTTCTTCCTGAAGCCAATATGTGAGTTATGTTAATTATAGACAGTGTTGTCTTGCACCTTTTCTGTTTATGGTGGAAAAGAACATTATCAACAACCCTGGCACCTTATGCTGGTAATTTTTTATAGTACCACCCACCTTCAAACCTTACATTTGCCTTATATTTATTGTAATATTAAACCTATCTTTGTCATGATAAAAGTAAGAGGTGAATACCAGACACTTTTGTAATTGCGAGTAGTGTGAGGACCTTATATTCAAGATCAGGGAAAGATGTTCTGGGCTGCAAAATCTTCCCAAACACCAGCAGACGCATTCATCATCTGTCCTGTGGCAGAAGCACTGGCATGAATCTCCACAGCTGGCTGAATGTCACGCTGTATTTAGTTATGCTGGGCCTAAAATTGGTTTTCAACACACTTCTGTGAATCATGGGCAGCTGGAGAATCAAAAGATTCTGTTGGCAAAGAAACCTGAGTTTCAAATCATTTTTGTTTATTTTTTGGAGGACTAAACCCAGCAGAGACCTGAGTTCTCTAAATTGCAGCTTGAGGTACATTTTGAAATAGTTTATACTATCTCTCTGATGACCTCTCCCCTTTCTGGGACTGAAAGGGAGTCAGTGGCCAATGTGAGTATCTGTTTTGCTCTAGATGGAAATTAAAATCCTGTGAACCTGCCACAGTGGGAGGCATTTGTCAGTGGAAATACAGCATAAGAATATGGCATTTTGCTGTTCCTGGGCACATAGCCCCACTCAGCTGTCACAGGAATAACCAGTGCAACGGGGTGAAATTCATCTCTCTCAGCATATGCTGAATAATGAGAGAGAAGATTCCTGCGGATTCTCTATACTAACAGTTAGGTATGACCTGTCAGAGCTCAGATGATACATCCAGTACAGCTGAGCTCACCTGGCTTTTCACTGCTGAGATTGCTTCTAGAATATGACAGAAACTTTCACCACTACAGCCCTATTTCAGACCTTCTCTGTGGATGTCTGTCAACTCCCTGTATGGCCATGCAGGTTCTTTTTAAGACCTTTGTAGTCATGACAGTGCTGATGACCATTATGACCTTTTTTAAGTTATTTGCTCTTCTTTTCAGAGTTCCATTCTTCTGTTTCTGCTGGAGTAATTGCTCCTTTCTTTTAATTATATTAACTTTGTGCAGCCCATCAATTGTCTGGAGATGGACTCTTTCAAAAACCTTACATAGAGTACAAGTTTGTAGCAAATCATTCATTGTATAAATATATACAAAATTCCAAACTATGCCCAGAGGAACTGTCAATTTGACAATTTTCTCTTCCTCTATAAACTAAGAAGAAGGCATCTTCTTGATGCAGTTGATGTCCAGAAGAGCTCTGACCTTTCTGCAGATTTTCTCTGCCAAATACACGGAGGGAGACAGCCTTTATTGCAGAAAAGCCTGTGGTTTATAAGCAGTGCAGTAAGGTACGTGATCAGGAAGTGAAAAGAGTGTGGACGTTATTTAAGTTCTTGTCAAAATGTGAGAGAAGATATGAGATGCAATCATGACTGAACCTTGAATAATACAGGAAGAGAAGATGGTAGCACCTCTGAGCATCTTTGTTTAGGCTTTTACTAGCTAGGATGAATACTTTTTTAGGACAGAACTTCCGAAGAGATTTTCAGTGTTCTGAACTCCTCATCAAGCTGAAAGCAATATGAAAGTAGTGAATTGCCTTAGTTGTCTGGTACACACATGCAAAGTATAGTCAGGACATATAAAATTCTCAGCATCTCTAATGGAAGGCAAGAGGAAAGGTTGGGAAGCCCATGCTAGAAAAGGGTCTCAGAGCTGAATATGACTGTAGTGAGTGTGAAGTGATAGTCTTGGCTGGTAGTCTAGTCTAAATTTGTTATTATTTTTTTTTAATCAAGCATAGATATACCAACTCTACTTCCTTATTTAATTTTTGATATTTCTCACGGGAAAAAAAATATGTTTGGCTGCACTGATGCCAGACAAGTGGAGACGGATGAACACTGTTCGGGGATCAGAAAGGATGAAGGCAGTCATTTTCCACCACTTTTCAACCCTCACCTATGTATTTCTTCAAGTATTCATTCAGGTGTAGTTCTAGTTATGTTCAGTATACTTTCCGTAACTAAAGAGAAAGAAGGGGACAGACTGTTTAGCAGCATCTGTCCTGACAGGACAAGGGGAAATGGTTTCAAACTACAAGAGGGGAGATTTAGATTGACTATGAGGGAACTGCTTTTTACAGTAGGAGAGGTGAGACACTGGAACAGGTTTCCCAGAGAGGTGGTGGGTTCCCCACCCCTGAAGACATTCAAGGTCAGGGTGGAGCAGGCGCAGAGCACCTTTTCATTCCAGGGGAGTTGGACTAGGTGACCTTTAAAGGTCTCTTCCTATCCAAATGATTCTATGATTTTGTGATTTTGTTAGTTCTTAAGTAGGACAGCCAGCAGTCAAAGTGATGCTGCTCATTTACAAGCACTGCAAAAAGAATGAGTATCTGTTTCCCTACATGCAGTTTTTCTAGGCATTCAATTTTTCTCTTTATTTTCTCTTTTCAAGAGAAACAGAAAAGTATACAGAATATATCTTCAAGGGATACGTGTTATGAGAAATACTGAGTCTGATACTTCTCTGCCTCACATCCTAGGTAATTACATACCCATTTGCATTGCAGGACAGTATAAGGTAAAAGGGTAACAGTGATCGGTTTGGACTGGAATATACAGGACAATAAATGGAACTGAGCCTTCTGTTAATTTGAGGGAAAACTGCTAGGTCTCATCTAGCAAATTTCCCATTTACTTCATCTCTCCAGCAGGTGCTTCCCTATGTGACAATCTTAGTTCTGAGCAGACAATAATTTTCAAGCCTTAAAACAATCTTCATGTAGCAAAAAAATTGTATGGCAACTTAAAGCATTTGTATACAACCTGAGAATACCCCAATGTTTCCTGACAGCTGACAAACTAAAAAGGACGAGGCTGTCAAATGCAAAGAATGGGTCCCCTCCTTTTGGCTGCTGTCCCTCTGGTCTATTCAATTAGGATTGATCAAGCTGTGTCAAAGGTCCTTCCTCTGTTTCAATGGTCACCAAGAGCTTTCATGATGACTAATGATACACTATCCTCAAAAAAAAGGGGGGAAGAAATAGAGAGGATAATACAAGGATTTCTTTTTTCTTTTCCTACCTCTATCCTTATGTTCCAATTAGTCACATTAACTTTATGACCTACTAAATGAAATTCATCTAATTGTCATTGTTCAGTGATATATCAGCCTCCTCTGCCTCCGAACATCTGCCCCTCAACTAAAAAAAAACAACATGCACTCAAGCAAAAAATAAAAATAAAAGAATAGCATTGAATAGAGAATAGATGGAAAGGAACTTTTATTCTTCCTCCAGAGAATACTAAACTATTTGTATCCAAACAGATTGTGATGGGGAATTTGCCAATACTGCTGATAAGAAATAGACATTCATTGTGTATCTCACTTAGATTTAAAAACTGCTGGATTGCTCTATCCAAGGTCCTAGATTAGAACTGGTGCTAGAGGATGATCCAATCATCTAGTTAGTACTTTCTTTCAGGTACCATTTACACTTGAATGTATAGGTCATAATATTCTTTGTGAATACATATTCAGGTTTTGGACCATGGCAGCACTTTCCAGATTTTTGTCACTTGTCAGTACTAAAATTGGGTTTGAGTTGTTAACAGATATTTCCCAGATGTTAAATTAGACCAACACCAGAAAGACAGAATGATCTCTGCCGAGCAGCTTAGATGAAAGTGACAGATAACACTGTGAACTGAATATAAATTTATGGAGATTATTATTATTGCAGTAACAATATAGAAATTGCATCTACCTCATTATCCTAGGAGCTGGACAAAGACTGCCAAAGGCTTGAAGCAAACTTACCCACAGAAGTTAGTCCTCCATCTGGGTATAAATTTGTTATTTATTTTCAAGGGTTAATTTTCTCCTAAAACTAAAACATTTAAAGAAAGTAATAGGGAGATCTTGAGAGACTTAAATATCTGTTAGAATAACACAGTTCCAGGGATGTATCCTTCAAGATTGCTATGAACTTGCAGATTTTTCAATCTGAAGTCATATCTAGAATAGATCATAGGCACTTCTTGCTCATTCTTAAGAATAAATTTTTAGATGGGCATCGGAGAGAGTTTCAGTCACAACATGTGAGAACTTAATTAGGAAAGGCTACTAGTGATTGAAAAATGCCAGAGCCAGTGCTCACATCCTGACATTTAAATCAGTCCTTAGGACTGGATAAACCAGGGAATCTCTTAGTGTGGTCATACTTAAATGGCAGTGACAGAGGTTGTGAAATTCAGCTATTTCATTTCACAGAGGGTTTTGACATCTGCTGTTAGGATTTTGTCCCTTCTCTGACCTGAAAGGAGAATTTCTCATCTATTGCCACAAAGTTTTCTGTGATTTAACACTCCTTTTGTAAGACTTAGAAGCTTTCCAAAAAGACAAATGGTGATTGACTTTCCATCTTCCAGAAGAACTCGGTGGCAATCCACTCTGCCTTTCCTTGGGAGAGTGAAAATATGCTCCTAAATGGACAAAAAATTCAAGAGTATTAGAAATCTAAGTGAAATTAAAATGAGGAAGCATTCTGATCTGTAACAACACAGAATGAAGTGAGGGGCAAAGACAGCCACTTAATTACGTACTTACCATATCTTCACTAAAATCACTTATTGTAATTGTTACCAGACTCCCACAAGTTATGAAAACCATCACAGTGAAAATATGCCATTACAGTACATCATCAGAGTTAAAGACCTTGTCTTGAAGTCTAAATCACTGTTTCCTCATGTTGAAATGTAGTTCACGGGCATCAAAAGCAAATTACAGAATCCAAGCTAATAAGATTTTCTGCCACAATTAACATTGACTCATCAAGGAAACAGAACTGCCAGCCCCACCAGTGGGAGCTGAGGAGGTGGTGTTGCAAGGCAAACAGGTTTTGGGATCAGTGAGAAGTCAGAGATTAAGGGAAAAGAAGAGGAGGAGAAGACAGTGGTATGGAAGTACAACATATGAAAAAAAGAAAGTGAGGAACAAGATGTCCAGAAGCATTAACAGCTGAGGAGTGGGAGGAGAAGCAGAGACAGAGGGAAAGGAGTTGAGTTAAACTATATGGTCACAAACAATATTGTCACCAAAGAAGTTAACTATCACCCTGATGAGACACAGCAGCCGGACAGCCATGCTAGTATTGCACAGCAGATACCAAATAAAAGGTCTGAGCTCAAGGCATCTGTACAACCCAGTGATGATTCAAAACATAATGTTGTGACTTGTTAGCTCATCACTATGTGGTCAGCCCCCTGGATGAATTAGATACGAGGCCTAGAAGAACATTTCAGTGTAAGAAAGCATTTCAAGAAACAAAGATCAGAAATTACAATCAGACAAAAGGGAAATTTTTAATTTGTGGATATTACTACCAACTAAAGAAGAATTGGTGTATTTTCAATCTATTAGTTTCTTCAAAATGGCTATCTTTTAGAAGATAAATTGCAACTTAAAGAGCCAGTACTTAATGAAGACCTAATGGGGAAATTCACTGCCTTGTGCTTTGTAAAGGGTCGGACAAAAGAAATGATAAAGAATTGTTGACATTGGTGCTATGTCTGGCACTGATGGAGATCTGGGCAAAAATGAGCTGGTCTGATTTCATTAAGTAAATTTGGCAGGAAGCACCTGAAGGATTTACAGTTGCTGCACTTGATCTAAAGCTCTTCAAATTTTCTGAATGAATGAACTTACTTGCTGGAAACATAATTGTTTTGAAGGGTAAGGGGAGAGCTGCCTTGATGGCAGCTCAAAATCTTGTCGATCATATATCCAACTCAGTTTATTTTAAATTATAGCTGATACATTCCATCTGAAGGTCTAAGTTATATTTATGTCTGTTACATGACTATCTAGAAAAATAAGCTACTAACTATAGCCTGTATTACGGGGGCAACCCTAGGGCTCACCTGTCCTAGGTAAATAAATAAACAGATAATACTAAGTAGCTTTCATGGTAGCTCCTAAGCTAGGCATAGCTTTCCATTTCTGCACATCATGGCTCTGCAGTCTGAGTTCCTCTAAAATGTATGTTATGAAACTGTGTGCCTATGTTAAGATTTCTAATCTTTGCTGGTAATAATCAATTTTCCTTTGCACACAGAGAAACCCATTCCTCTCCCTACAGAAATTAGAATGTATAGCAGAAAGGCACCAAGCCTCTGCTGTTTAATGGCAAATTGGCTTGGGGCACCAGCAGTACTAGTTGTCAAATCATTAAGTGAGCTGCCACCAATGCATCCTTCACAGCCGAGCTGTAAACAAATCAATAAAGATGGGATTCAAAGTTACAAAGTCTCATCTTCACTTTTAAAAATAATATCTCCTTCAAGTACAATGTATGATTTCCAGATAGAAAACAAAAGGACAGAGAATAAACAAACTGGAGAAAGCAGGGAATAATTTCCTCTCTAAAACAATCCACTTCTCTCCTGACTGACCCTTCTCTGGGACCAAAAGCCCACTAGGAATTTGGTTTGCTGAGGAGAGGTTATATTTGTTAAAGCTTCTGGAATGAGCAAGGAGGAGACCTGGAAGGAAGAAAAATGGTGTGTTTTTGAAGAGGGGAGGAGGCAGGATGGCAGAGATATTTGTGGCACCAGCAATATTGATTCTGAGGCAAAGGTACCCCTCAGAATTCCCAGGTTACAAATGACCATGTCTTTCCCCGTCCTCACACCCCATTAATCGCAATAAGCTCTCACCTTGAATAACAGGCTTGCTTCTGCTGCGGATCAGCAAAAAATATTGACAAGATTGTTTGGAGGGGGGGGGGAGGATAAAAAAATAATACATAAAAAAACTTTGAAGGGAAAAGTGGCATGTTCTCATCTGCCTTCAACTGCTGTGGATCACAGCCCAAGTACAGACCAGCAGATGCTGTGAATGGCAGGTACCAGACCTGGTGGTTCTCCAGGCCTTTGATGACATGATTTGATGATAATGGCTGTTAGAAAGTGATTACAAGGTCACTTGTAAAGCTAACTTCTGCCCTGAAGATGTTGTTTCCTACAGAGAACAGAGTGGAATGAAAGAGAAATTCAGGGAAGGCATTGCTGTAGGTGTGTTTCTATTTCCCTGTGGGAACTAATTTTCCTTTACATGGCCCAAGAATACTGTGTTTTAGTTACTTTCTATGTCTACGTCTAACATAAACACTATGACTTAAGAAAACATAAGTTCAAAGAAGCACTGAATAGTTGGGAGAATCGGTAAACACTGGACTTCCAGATTCCCGCTACCTCTGCAGTTGATGGAAGACTGTAGATTCCCTTTAATCATCTGAAATAATACACTTAAAATTACCAACATTTCTAGTATGCCAACAGTTTTAACATGGAATCAGTTGTCATCAGGGATAAATGGATTACCCTTCGTTGGTTACAGTGTCAATTTGAATGACTATGTTAGAAAGGAGGCTTAAGATCTGGATAGCTTAAACTTGCTTAGACACTCCTTCCTGATTTCTCTGCACATAGTATGAGAAAATAATAATAATAATAAAGCACTTCCTCATCTTGTGAAAAAAAAACAACCTCCCACAGTAGGTTCATAGCAAAAGAGTCATTAGCATTTTTTTACTAGGTTAAGGAATTTCATAGCCAAAGAAACCAGTGAAGTTACCATAGTGTATGAGCTTCATGTGTATAAGATAAACGGCTGAAAGTGCCATGGAGGTACTAACTCCTACCGTTATTAAAGTCATTGCCTGTGCAGAAATGCTGTTTGTCAGGAAGCATGTGGAAAGTTTGAGTCATTGTAAATATTTCCAGCATAGGAAGAGTCAATGAAGGATGACAGAGTTATGAAAGAATACGCGCAAGACTTTTTTATATGGTACCTTGCATATCACAGATGCTCAGCAACATGCAGTCTTTGATGGTGATTTGTGACCTGTTTGAAAGGACATTCTTATTTGCAGCAGCAAAAAGTTTTGCACCCTCCTGTAGCCTTCTATACATTTTTTAATAAAAATGTGCCAAAGAGCTATCCAACTTCTCAGAAATACGAAGTCGAACTGTCGGTGTCTTTTTGTTTGATCTTTTCTTATAAACCTTTGAAATATTGTAAATAATAAGATTAATTGTGAAAGGATGTTGGTAGCATGCAGATTTATCCCTTCCTTCTCTAGTCAACTCTGTCTATGTCAAGGAAAAAAACTGACTTTCCTTTTACAAGAAGATCAAATTATTACAGATGAAATATTAGGAATAATTAAATAAGTGTCATAAGAGCAGTCTAAATTTAAATTAGAAAAAAAATATATTTCCATTGTAATAAAAAGTCTGGCTATAAGTTTCAGAAATAATATATTTTTGTAGCCTTATAATTCTTTGTTCATGCAATATCTATCACTGAGAATCTGCGTATGACTGTAAATAGAGAAGATGTCTGTTCATAGACAAGCAAAGTGAGGAAAACAAAACAAACAAAAATATAACCCAAACCCAACAAACCAATTGCCCTGTAAATGTGGTACCATTTTGAGAAATAAAAGATAAGTGATGTCCTACTTCTTGAGTATGCAGATCTGCTAAGATAGTTTGACATGACAAAGAGCGAAGTATGAATCTATGAGTTTGTCCTACCCACAGCATGTCCATGGCACCTTAGATGAAAGTTTTTTCTCAAACAAACCAAAAAGAAGGAGGTTAAACACTAACAGATCTGGGGGGAAGCAGTTTGTCTCCAGATAGTCTAAGATCTGAACCTGTTTAGACCATTGTTCCAAGTGCGACAGAGTACATTCTGGAAGCTTTCAGTACCATATAGTACATTTTTCAGGGAAGCCAACATTGTTGTCTGGTTTTATCTGTCTGGGAAGTAGAAAGTAGGAGCTTTTCCAATGGTAGGCTGGAGTTCTACACACAATTCTACCTCCAAAAGTCATTGTTACAAACATTAATTTTGCTGTAATGAACCTGAGCTGTGCTCAGTGGTCTTAAAAATCTTGTGCATGTGCATATGTGTATATACCTGTTCATTTTGGTATGAGGTTCACCCACTGGTTAGATATGGAGATGTGTCAGCTGAACACGGAAAATTTATTGCAGTGAAAGATGGCTGACCTAAGTGTCAAGAAAAAAACTGTTAGTGTTTTCTTCTTTCTTGCACATACGAAAGAGTGTCTGCAAATAGGACAATGGCTAAGTTTCTTTAGGCATCCAGGCAGTAGTCAAGTCTGTAGCTGTTGGGATGGGCCACTGTATTTCACAAAATGGGTCAATAGCATTTTGCTCCTTGTTTTCCTTACTCTTTTCACAAATTCTTTGGGTGTTTAAGAAAATAAAATAAAATAA
>VXAB01006862.1:0-87353 GCA_013399175.1 Odontophorus gujanensis | reverse complement strand
TATAATGACAGCAATGTTTTAATCAACTTGGGTTGAGCATGAAAGTCTGAGTGGGAGGAATAACGGGGGAGTGGAGGAGGTGCAGAGGAATAGCTGACTGCTGGCATATGCCTGAGCTGAGGGACGCGCTCTGTGAGGAGGACAGTTAACCTACACAAAATGTGCTGGCTTCCTGCCCACATCAGGCACATCGTGCTGCTCCAGCCTTTGTGCCAGGTCCCTGAGATGATGACAGTGACTGACAGGGAGAGAGAAGATGTGGGGTAAAAAAAATAACAGTGTACCACAAGCCAGTAATAAGCTTGGTGTCAAGCCCAGGTTGAACAGCAGTAATTTTGGGGAATGAGCTTTGGTGTTAAGGTAGCAAGCCAGCTATGAGTTTCTGCAGAATAAATCAGGGTTGTGCCAAAGGGCTGCAAGCATGGAGACAGCAGAGCTCCACAGAAAAGAATCTGAATTTGTGGCATTCACTGGGAATATGAACAAGCCATCTACCCATGAGTGAATCAAGGCTGGGGCTAGAATTTCTTTCCTGTTAAATCCAGGTGGAATGAAAGTAATTAAATAAATTAATTTGTAGGGGAGAAAAGTTGTAGTCAGAAAGACTTTGATAGCACCTTTGTTTATATCCAAAGATTTGCTTGCACAATGGATATTAATACAGCCATTTTACCAAAACTTCCCCTGGTCCTGGACCAGTCTGACCTTGAAACTCTCCAAGGATGGGGCATCCACCACCTCTCTAGGCTCCTTGTGTAACAATCTCCTTTACTGTAACAATCTTCTCCATTACATGCAATCTGAATCTCCTCTCTTTTAGTTGGAAATTATTTCCCCTTGTCTTCTCACAACAGACCCTGCTAAAGAGTCCATTCCCTTCTTAATTTGGCCCCAAGTGGCTACTCCCTCAGTGCTCCCTGTGTGTGGGAGGTGACAGACTCATGTCATTGCCCAATCCCCAAAAAATCTTCTAACTATCAACAGAATCATCATTCTTGGGTTTTACCACACAACATTCATGGACTTCTCCAGCACCAGAGAATTAGCCTGGCACCTTCAACACAAAGCAAAATCATCCTCCTTCAGTCTCCACAGTGAAGGAGCAAGAAGAAAGTAAAGAGTCTGCTGCACGGCGTGTCTTAATAGCTAAAAGCCGTGTGTGTCTGCTCTCTGAGTCCTGGCTGCTGATCTCCTGCTTGCACTCAAGTTTTGCTTTCAGGCTGATCTCTGAGAGCACTTATCTACTTCAAAAATATTTTTAATGAAACCTGAGATTCACCAGGAGCTTGAGCTGTAAGGGAAAACAGTAAATACAATGAGGCTCAGGTCACAGTAACACGCTATTCCAGGATATTTGAAGATGAGGGAAGATACCTGAGGTTATTTGAATGAAAGGACTTGAGGTAAAGAGTCCTGACGATCATTTTGTTTGCTTTGTTTAGATTTATCACAGGAAAAAAAAAAAAAAAAAACACCCATGCGCTGTTAATGTGACTTTAAATTTGCAGAAGTCACAAAGCAAGAATTTCTTGGAAATAAGCAGATAAACAGTTATTTTAAAATACCCACAGGGGAAGTATGGAGCTGCAGCTGCTCTCCCGACACCCTCCACTCAAGGTGTGGGACATCCCTCCAACAGCCTGTCACGCAGGGATGGCACCAGATGCCTCACCACACCTCCCTGTGCCGGCCTGCAACAGCAGGGATGCAGAGAGGGAGGCAGGGACAGAGGCAGGGAGGGAGCAGGGCAGAGCTGCCGCAAATGTCTTCCAGCTGAGAGGGAGCTTTCATCTCCTCCAAGAGGATGGCGGGGCTGCTTGAATAAGCTGTGTATTTATCTAACATATCCTGGGGGAGTTGTAAGTGACACTGCTGCACCTCAGTGAAATGGCAACAGAAGTTGAAAAAGTAAACAGAAAAGCCTGGTGGAAGGATTGATACAAGCTTAAGCCATCTCTGCTTTCTTACTGCACAGCTGATAGCGTGCTGAAGGCAAAATGCATGTGATAATCACTTGCTATGCAGATATAGCTGTTGTTTTTCAGGTACCAGCTTTACACCTAGCATTGTATGGGACACAAAGGAAAAGTGGAAAAAAGTGGTTTCTATGTTTTTGCCATAGGAATGGAGTTTAGGTCTAAAGACTTCTGAGAGGCTTTATTTTCAGGGCTCCGTTTCCATTCTACATCTCTACTTCTAGCAATATTAGCTGCGTCAATTTTGTTGTTCAGCTATCTCTGGCAGAAAACTTCTTACAGGCATTGACAGCATAAGGTCCTTCAGGTTTTGTCTGGATGTTTTAGCTCCTGAACAAAGGCCCCATTTTTTTCATATCCGTTAATAAAAAATACTTGACAAAGCCCTGGAGCTTTTAATAACCGTATAGATATTAGAATAGGCTGCGGATTTTAGCAGAAGCAGATCTCCCACAGCGCATCTTTTCACTGGAAGTGTGGTGTAGAAAGCTTACCCAATAGGCCCCTCTTTCTGCCTACTCCAAAAAGGCCTTTGGTAGCAGGGTGGGCTGGGATTCTTCAGGCTGCCTTGTGATGTGCTCAGGCAGTGGCTTTCCCAGAGCCTGCTTGTACAGCCGAAGGCGTCCCTTAAGTTACGTTTTAAGTAAGATATTGAAAAAATCTGCATTTAGAGTAGGTTACATTTAGGTGTGGCATACTTGTTTATGTCCCTAATGATAATGCTTCTACAGCAGGTGAGGGATTAGGACAGGGAGAAATGGCTTCAAACTTTAAGCAGGTAGATTTAGGTTGGATATAAGGAAAAAGTCTTTTACAATGAGGATGGTGAGGAACAAAAACAAGGTTGTCCACAGATGTGGTGGATGCCCACAGGATGCTGGAGCAGGCTCTGAACAACCTGATCTAGCAGTGCATGTCCCTGTTCATTTCAGGGGAGTTGGACTACATGGCTTTTAAAGGTCCCTTCCAACTCTGAGGATTCTATGATAAAATATTAGAACTGCCCTGTAGCCATTTGCAGACAGAGTAGCTTTCAGATAGGTATCACTTGAGGATCTGTCTCCTTGATGCATCTGCAGGCTCCTTCTGAAGAAATGCAGAGCATGTCTGCCCTCATTCTGTGTGAGAACATCTCTCTTTCACCCAGTGTCCTCGGCGTAGTTCCTGGAAAACACTGCTGTAAATAGTAATATCAGTTTTCTACAGAGGTCCTTTCTGGAGTGGGGAGGGAGGAACAATGCATGTACTTTTCAGTCTGAAAAGAGGAAAAATTATGAGCTCAGTTTTGTCTGTGTGAATTATTTGAGGACCAGCTTACACAGGCAGCTTCAGGAAGGCAAAACCATCTTTTCACTGTAGCCTCAAAGAATAAAGCATCCTTGTTCAGGAGGAACCCCAGATCACAAATGTGTGTCTACTGAATATATGTGCTGGTGTTCAAATTCACATCCAGCAATGATCTGAGATGGAATGGATTTAGACTGTATGTAGAGGTAGAAGCTTGTATTATGAACTGAGTTTTCATTCTGCTTGTTAAATAAGTGTATTAGTTATGATGTTTGTTATGTGATTTCATCTTCTTTCTGGTGGTTGATACAAAATAAGCCTGAGTCTGCTTCAGACTGGAGCTCTAAACACCACCAGTGACCACTCACTAGCACATTTCTCACTGGATACTCCTCCTGCCAGAAAGGAGGGATATTTGTAGCATCCCTCTTTCCATCTTCAACAAGAATGAACAGAATAAGCACCAACAGCTCTGGCTCATAACTTCCAGGTCTATACTGTGTAATACCAGCAATATTCTTGAGAGGATCCTGTATTTCCTTTGGCCTCCTGATACACAGCTAGAAAGAGGCAAAGAAAACATTTGCAAGGCAAATGCTTTCTGATGGGCCTGCCCCAAGCTCACAATTTGTATGGAAATAACACTGCAGTTAGTATCCTAAAGCTGCATCCAACCTTGGCTTCTGCCAGCAGAAGAGGCATGGTACCAGATGGCAAAAATCCTACCAGAGCATCAAGCAGTTTAAACTGTTCTTTTTGCTAGGAGTTTTAATGGTCCATATGCTAAAACTATAACACTCGGATGCACCCTGGCTGCCTGGCAGAGGTCTCCACTGTTTGGGCTAACGGGGAAGAGCAATTAGCAAGTAGCAGCTAAGAGCTTATATGTCCCATTACGTCTCTATATGGGGCTGTACTGCAGACACATGCATTAAATTGTCTGATAGTGAATCTGGGGGAGGACGGTGGTGCCTGTATTTGCAGTTTGAGGCTGCAAATACAGGCACCACCTGTATTTGCAGCCTGGCTGGCTGAAGTTGCACCCAAGCTTGGGCCACAGTGCCCCTTCCATATGAAGGCATGACTGAGCACAGCACTTCAAAAGCAGCAGCATAGGAATGTTAGCACTGCTCTGAAGGGCTGATCTGCTCCACCTGGCCTACCCACACTGGAGCCAGGCTTGGGCCCAGTGGCTTGGAGGGCACCATGGAAACAGGCTCTGCGCTGCCCTCCTGTTTCACATGAACTCTTTCTGTCTTGGTTCACTGCCTGTGGACTTATGAAATAACATTAGTCTAATTTAAATTTGTTTTCTATTTACCATCCCAGTTACCTTAAAGATCTGCTTCCTCCTGAATCCAGTGCATCGTTCTTCATTATTTGCTTTTTCTCTACACTGCTGGCACGGTACTGCTGTGTCTCCCATCTGACATCCTTATCTGACTGATTTACAAATGCACCCCACTATTCAGTGCATTTAATAGGTGGGGAGGTGAAGTTTTAGGAATCTTGCAAGGTCACTGCAAATAAGGCTATGTTGTCATTTGTTCTTTGCTTGTCTTTTCATATGGAAAATTGTATTTTGTTATGCATTAGGAGACTTATTAGAAAATGTATGAGTGCCTTGAAACAGATATTTTAATCATGTATGTAATTTTTTATGACTGTGACTATTAGCTTTTAGCCCCCATGTTATCCATGATTTTTTTATTTATTTTTTTTTTTGTCCAGAGGGCCTTCAGACAAACAAATACTCCAGTAAATTATTCATTCTGTCTGTGAGTTACTGACTCCTTCAAAAACAGCTTTTGTTATTAAAAAAAAAAAAAAAGTTTATATATTATATATAAATAAAAATACAGTGTTGTTTCTAATGGAAATAAAGGAGCTTTTCCCAGTGCAAATTACTCTTTAGATGCTTCTATTGGCTCTATATCAGACCCAGACAAGTTCTAAGGGGCTCCAAAACTGCAACAGGAGCCCAAATTTCCTCTGTGGCAGTACCTTGATATGTCTGTTACATCGAGTAGTATATCAGGCTTGTTAAATGTTTCAGCCTTGTCAAGACAAGTGCTCCGTAATGAGTATTTTGGGCTAGGTTCCCCATAGCATCTGAATCCCAGGCACTGGGATGCCATCTTCTCATCTCTTTGTATCAAGAGGCAGCTGAAGGCCTGAGCAGCAATCAAAACAGTAGATGTAAATCCATTTTGTACATGTATCAGGTCTTACATCTCAGCAAGAAGACTTCTTTTTCACGAAATAAGCAAATAAAGGGGCTGAGGTTCAAAAATCTCCAAAGAAAATGGGTATCATGTGGCAAGGAGCACAAAAACTTCCTCACATATAGCACACACTAGTTGGTAGCTCCATGGCTTATATTTAGAGACATCTCACATGTCTCTAAAGTGAGGAAGTTCTGTCATTCTCATTTTGTACATGGGGCATTTGATAGTGGACAGATGGGAAATGTATAAGAAAGGTTGAATATAATATAGATCTTACAAGTGCTTGTCTGGGAAATGCAAGCTAGACGGTTAGATAATGTTATAGGCTAGAGGATAAATCACTAGGCTAGGAAATAAGTGTGTTTTATCAGAGATTTATTGCATTTTCTCATTCTTAGCTTATGCTGTGAAATAAAAATGTCAACAATTGACAAAGAAATTAAACTGATCCTGTAGCTGTTATCTTTATATACTCCGCAGGTGGTACTAGTCACAAAATATCTTTTGACTAGTATTTGTGCTAAATATCAACAGTAGGTTCCAGTATTTGTCCCTAAACATTATTTAATACTGAAAACACTCATATAAAGAAAAGTAGAAGGAGCAAGTGAAAGGATAAAATATCTGCAGACAGCAGGAAGACTGTAGGTAGCATGCTAAACACAAAAACAACACTTCAGAAAGCCACTCTGGTGAGTAGTAAGAGAAAACTACTAGAAGGGAAAGAAATATTGCCCTTCCCACAGTATGTTAATATAACAGAAAAGGAAAAGATAAATTCTTGAGTATTAAATGATAAATGTAAAACTAGCTAACATTGGACAGAAAAGATATCCAGGAGAGCTCTACCGAGGACTTAAAAGTTACTAGTGATAGTAACAGTAGCATTCTCAGCAATAACAAATGTACCCACCTTTGAAACGGGATGTGGTCAATGGAACAGTAGATGATGAGGAGAAAAATGTGTCAAGGGAGGTGAGAAATGGAAATGAACTACTGGTCTCACTATTCACTACCTGTGACAGACTCAGAACTGATATTTTGGAGATTGCTAAGCAAATCATGAGAACAATCCAAATATCTTCCATGAGTTATAATATAAATAAAACGTGGAATTATTCAACAATTAATTGTGGTTTGTAACCGATCGCTTTTCTTCTTCCAGAACAGCAAACGTACCAAGACGTCACTAAGAAGCAGTCAGATTTGTAGAAACAATCACAGAGTTCTCATACACAAAAATAAATGCACAGGACTGCACAGAAGGCTTAGCTTTAAAACATACAAGACAGCCTTCATAGAGCTAGCAAGCACATGAATAAATGTGTTTCAACTGATATAATGAACTTATGTTTCATAATGCTTTTGACAAGGTCTCTCACCATATGTTTTTAAGGCAGAAGAGTCTTTTTTGGAATCTACAGTGGCCATGAGGAGGGGGAGTTTGCAGGCATTTGCTCTATGAATTTGTGTGTTATCCCACAAAACTGGAGACTCACAAAATGATCAGTTCTGCAAACCACATGCAGTTACTCAGAATAACAAGATGAAATTACTCATGATAACAAAATCTTAGAAGTTTTGAGGGAGAATATCAGAGAAGTTTGTACATTTAAGAGAGTGACGTGGAGCAGGTGAATGAGGAAAGATGGTTGATTTTTTTCTGTCAGTACAAGAACCCAGTGGAACACTAAAGTAGCAAGGTTGAAACCAAAGTATTTTTTCTCACATATTAATATAAACTTGAAGACCATGGGACTTGTTGCTACATGACATTGCAGATGTCAGCTAAAGACAGGTTCAAAAAGAGACCAGGCAACTTAGGGCTATGAGTAAGACACATGAACCTGACTGAATTTTGTGTCAGACTCACCGTGGAGGTTTCAAAACCCTGCAGAAAAAAATATCCTTTTTACTGGTCATACAAAATGGTATTTCTTGTATTAAAGTATACTTTAAATGCATCCTTAGATGGCAAAGAGAGCCTTCAGAGTTTTGTTCTTGGCATAGCTGGTCAGAAAAACAGCAAAACAACTATATTCTACAGCAGGAGAGTTGGAACTAGACAATTTTTGAGGTCCCTTCCAACCCAACCCGTTTTATGATTCTATAATATGATTCTATATAAACCAGAAAAAGTACTGACAGTGTAGTGTTGAAACACCTCATTCTGCCTTGATTTTTTAAACTTCATATTAGCTTTTTTTTTTTTTTTTCCCTAAAACATAATATTAACTTTTAAAGTCAAAGTCAAAACAGAATGTTTCAGTTTCTATTACAACAAAACGTGTCAATCAACCTGAAATATGTTGAGTTTTTAAATTCCCCCTTGCTGAGAATCGCAATCTTTGGGGGTCTCATTGCAATTCAGAACTAAGTCCACTTTTATAACCTTAAAAAACCTTTATGAAACTGGACTGCTGTTCTTCAAAACTTGGCCAAAGTCACTCTATTTTTTATTTTATTTTTTTCACTATGCCTGTCTGGAAAGTAGGAATAATGTCACTGATCCATATCTGCAAAGCATTTTCAGATTGAGTGCAGAAAATTCACAGATTTCTGTGTCTTGTGCTGACATTATGTGATCTCAGACACTGTACCAGTCCTGCTGCTTTCAGCTGTGCCTCTTTCCCTTAGTCGTTTGTTCATAGACTTCAAAATGATGAGATAGGTCATATTTCTTCTGTGAGAACTGTCCTTGGCACCTCTTGGACTGTCTCTTTTTCTGTCTGTATTTGTCTAATGTTTTTCTTCAACTTTTTTATTTGTGCAAACTTGGAATTGTTTCCTTTTTTGGTGGGAGTTACTTTCCCTAGGGCCACTGAACTTTCTGTTGTCCAAGATGTTTTTGTGGTTGGTGCTTCACTGAATGGAGCATGCAAACCTCTGGCAGCCCAAGCAGAGCTGAATCAACCTTGGCAGGACAGCACGATGAAACTTACAGTGCTGACACTCGTGCCATTGATACAAAAATAAAGGGAAGACCTCATTCTCTAAACTATGCACATGGCGTCCTCAAACGAGAGACGTCGGCATACTTTGTGCTGTACATGAATCCTCCTCACCAGAGGGAATTTCTCCATCCTTCTATTCCCAGGATGGAAGCATCAGGATCGCTACGAGATAGCATGAGGCAGGAAGAGGTTTTTGGGTCCTGGAATGCCAATAAGCACTTCAAACATCTTTCTTGGTTTCTGGAGTCCCTGTATCCAGCACCCCGGAGCGTAGTTTCTTTTTATAAAAAGAAAGCCTGTGCTATTTTTCATACCAATCACATGCTGTTATAAATGGCTTAAAAGTTTCAAGGACTCCAAATGCTGAAAAACAGCTGTATGCTGATGTGAGCAGCATGTGTAAGGATGATTTAAATCTAGTTTTTATCCTATTTAACTCCCAGTGGCTTTTATGTTTCTCATAAATGGCTGAGAAAAGTTCTTGGCTGGAAAGAGCCATAAAAACATAATCAATTCTTTGTAGTCTCAACATTAGCAATTCATCAGACAAATTTTGTTTGCTTATTTTCTGGGATTTTGTATGTTTGCTGTGACTGATGTGTCTTGGATCTCTGATGAGCCTCTTGTTCCTCACTACACCAACTCATGCAGATAAATTGTCTTTTATGTGACATCCAGAGCAGAACTTCCATTGCCTGGGATGGCCCCAAGGACAAGAGCCATATATGTCCTACTGAGATGTGACTCTTCCTTAAAGTCTCTTCTTTTGGATAATTATTCTCAGCAACCTCAAGTCCACAAGAGGCAGCATGACTCCTTAGAAAGAGCTTAGCAGATTATAAGAAGTCTGGGTTTTGTACCCTGTTGCTAATTTGGGAAAGTGCTCTGTGGCATTTCTCCTTGCTCAGTAGAACTGCTGACAGAGGGTTTCAAGACCTCCTGAGCAGATCGTAGCGTGCATATTCACGTCACATCTCCAGGGTCAGATTTAGAGATAATTTGACTCAAACTAATATCTACATAAGGGGATTTTGCAAATTTATAATTTCCAAAGGGCACATCTGCTAATATTCTATTATAATTTCTGAACTCCATTTCTTTCATTAAGGAGCTAATTTTGTTCCCAGGAGAATCATTAGCTTTTACCCATTTTGATTAATTTAATTCATATTACCAATAGCTACCTAAGGCTTTATGAACTGGATGGGAACTTTTAGCTTTTGCTTTAACGCTGTCTCTCACCGTGAGAAATCTTGTCAACTCTAATTGCATTCAGAGGAATTTAAATTCACTTTCTTTGACATATTTTTTTTTCAAATCTATACTGAGTAAAGTGCATATTATACTCTTCACAGTACTCTCATTTTGACTTCATTTAAATGTTGACCGTGGAGGGCTCTTTGTCCAAAATCATTCTCAGGAGACTAGATCCCAGGAGGTATGGGATTTCCACAGCTCTTGTTGAGCTTCAGAGGCTCATTTCAGATTTTCTTCTCCTCATGTCTGTGGCAGTGGAGTTTAACCTTGTCCTCTTCACCTCCACCATCCTCAGGTTCTTATATCCAGCATTACAGCTGCTGTGGGACATTTGCTCAAAGGAGAGAGGAAGTGGCCATGGGAATTAACTTCCATTTGTCATGGATGAGGGAATCAGTAACAACAGCAAAGAAGGGGAGAAGGAGTGCTTGGTGTGTGGCACAAAGGACAGCACCCACACTCCTCCAGAAGTATGAGCAGATACTGTTAGTGAATGAGCCAATATGGACTCCTTGGACAAAGAGCTATGACTCTCTCCATGCCGTCAGTCAAAACCCATCATTGTTTCTTCTTGGCCTCTGTGGTTGACTATGACCATAAATAGATCCACTACTACAAATTTCTTCTCTGTTCTTGAAGGAGATCTGATAGCAAAGTGCAAGTGTATGTTTCTGTGTTCCACATTTCTTTCCATTTTTGCTTCAAGAGTTTGGACTCACAAGGGATACAGGGGTGTTCAGATCTTTATTTCTCTTGAATGTCAATAGGGATTTTTCCTAGCTGGATGAAAATATCATACTCCTCAGGCCTAAAATACCACTCCACATGTTCCTAATCATTTTGTTATTTTTGGATGCTTAGCTTCAGCTGTGGGGATTGTAGTTGATCATCCAATTCCCTGATATTATCATTAAAACTAGCGGCCTGTGATCACAGGTAAAATGTGTGACTGAGGAAATAAGTCTTCAAAGTTCTTTGCAGTGGTAACTATAAATGAAATGTGGCAAATACTTTGGATGGGCAAATGATGATCAGAATCTGCACTCTCAAAATGGCACATCCTGGGAGACCTCACAGTTTCTATTTAGAGACCTGGAACAGTAACCAAACCCAGCAGGAACTGCAGGCACTATAAATAGTACATGCTGGGACTGATGTGGCAGGGCTGAGTGCAAGTACCGCCAAAACTCTGGGGTAAAGGGTCCAAATGCAGAACTTGGCCCTTGCTGTTGAAGAGAAGGTAGTTACAACTGCAGCCATGTGAATTCCCTTGCTGAATGCAGGCTTTGCAGCACACAAGTGGGATGCAGCCTGCAGAGCCTTACCCTGCAGTGTGCCGGTGACAACACTGAGTAACACTGCAGACAGGAACTAGTGCCAAAGCTACCAGCTGCCCTGTATATACAGCACAAAGGCAGTAAACTTCTTATCTCACCACCTTATAAATCTTTGTTGACCATCTCTGTACATGTCTCCATAAGAACATTTGATCTAATAGCCTTTTAAAAAATTTCCCTTAATTTTCCAGTATAATCCCCCAGTGAATTATTAATGTAACAAGATAAAGATCTCTAGCTAAGGAATTATTCTTATTATAAAGTTCCCAAGTTCTAGTAGCAAACCTCTCCAGGGTATATATTAAACCAAAAAGGTCCCACACAATCATTTAAATCTACAAAATTCAATTCATTTCTGACTCCCTCAGGGCACTTGTTTTATAGTGATCTAATAAAGGGGAGTTGTGGCTGTTAAATGATAAAGTCTCCAAAGGGGATGTGGGAACTCTGCACACGAGTACCCAACATTTGCTGGGAAGCTTTATTTCTCCATCTCACCTGCGTCTCTTTTGAAAGAGAAACCTTTCAAAGATTTTCAAAATGAATAGATAATTCCGTGTTGTTTTGTTTTGTGTTTTAAGCAGAGTCCATAAAATATTCTTACATAAATATATCACATGAGGATAACAATTTCAACAAGATTAAACATTTAGATATTCCAGAAATTATTTGTACGCATTCAGAAAATCACTGAAACTGAGGACAGAGAAGTTGTGTGTTGGATCTTCCTCCTTCCCGGTGCAGGAATTTTCCCTGAGATGATTTACCTGCTGCTTTCTTCGGTCTAGTTCTAAATTACCTGTTAAATTACCACTGATGCAATTCTGTCGTGCGATAATACACATAACTAGGGAACAGCAGACAGTGTCTGATGGGATTTTTTTTCACAGTCTTGAAAATGGAGAGGAGGGATAATAAAATACTAGCTCTCCTGATTGCATCAAAACCATAACTGCAGGTATAGTGGTATCATCCACTGAAATGCACTCATGAGACATCAGAGGCTCAGAAGCTTTTTTTACAGTTGGAAAATACATTTACATGAGGTATTGTGGTAGAGGAATGAGTTGCTTGCCTGATGTTAAACATAACTTGCTACCTGATGCAGACACAGGGCTAGATAAAGCTCGATAACACCGTAGCTGGTTACAGCTCTCCTGAGAAACACCAGGGTCAAACCCAACCAAACACTGCAGCTTTCTATGTCTGTGTTAGGAGAATGCTTTCAACCATTTTTAACAAAACACTGTTGTGTTGTATTTTCCCTGTAAAGATGAGGCACAAAAGGGCAAATTAGAGCTTTCTTCCAAAACAAGAGATCTGAAGAAAAATTTTCTGTACCTGTCCTGAGTGTTTCAGGTTAAAAGCCCATCTCTGTCCCCAGGGACAGGCGCAGGACACAAGGGAGATGCTGCACCCAGCTTGCAGGAGGGGCAGCACCAGGCATAGCCTTGAGGGACTCTGATAGCCCCACCAGCACATTCTGGCTATTCAGCATCCCTGGGCTAAATGGCATGAATGGTTACGTTTTCAGAGTGATTTCAGGAGAGCTGCCGCTGTATTGCTATGTACTAGCACCAAACACTGTCTTTTCCAAAGTGGATCCATAGAAAGCAGAAGAGAATGAGGTGTTTTTCCAGTTTAATTCATTTTGTCCTCTATAGCCCACACCTTATAGCATAAAGTGCTTTTTGGGGTTGCCACTGGGACTGCATGTATGTGTTGGCCAAAGGCAGGCTTTGTAAGAACGTTTAAATAAATCAATATGGGAGGTTTGTCTAAGGTTACATGTTTGTTAATGTTTTATTGATTACGCTATTGGTTGTAAATTATGCAACTTAATAAAGCTGTGGACTCTTTCTAATAAAGACAAAGAGGTTATTCCATTAACTGACATCTTAAGGCACAGAAACTTAATAATATAGCACATTATAAGACCACAGCCCAGCAGCTGACAAATTCAATTCATCATGAAAGTGGCTGTGATGTTGCAGACACCGGGTTATGTCCTCACACGATTAGGCAGTGCAGGTCAAGTTCAAAACAGCACCAAGTTGACTCTCTGAAGCAAATAAAAACAGATGAGATCAGTGAACAGCTGAAAGGACACCTGGAGCAGCCCTTGAGCTGGGTGTGTGCCCCTGGCATCTCACACAGCCCTGCCTTGAGCATGCTCCAACTAGCGGGTATTTTCTGCTCTGCAGGAGCAAATGTCCATGATGTGCTGTGGGCGTGGCAAAGAGCACTTCTGAGCAAATTATCCCTAATGAATCAGGGCTGTAGAATGGCAGTGGGTGGCCATTTTTGAGCTGGAGATGGTACGTACACCATCACACTCTGTTATATATTCCTGTTAGTAGCTTAGACACCTTTTCAATATTACAGAATCACAGAATCTCAGAATAGGGGTTGGAAGCGACCTCCGCAGATCATCAGCCCAATTTCCCTGCTAAAGCAGGCTATCTGCAGTAGGTTGCACAGGAAAATGTACAGATGGGTCTCTACTATCTCCAGAGAAGGAGGCTCCTAAATTTCTCATTCCAGTGACCTGAAAACATCGAAGTAAAGAATGTTTTTCCTCATCTTAATATGGAACTTCCTGTGTTCCAGTTTGTGCCTGATGCTCCTTGTCCTGTCATCGGGCACTGCTGAAAAGAGCCTCACCCTATCCACTTGGCTGACACCCATTAGATATTTATAAGCACTGATAAGATCCTCCCTTATACTCTTTCCCAGACTGAACAGACCCAGCTCTCTCAGCCTTTCTTCATAGAAGAGTTGCTCCAGGTCCCTAACCATCTTTGTGGCTCTCCTCCGCTGGACTCTCCCTAGAAGTTCCCTGTCTTTCCTGAACTGAGTACAGGAACTTGACACGGTATTCCAGAGCAGATTTGAGGGGGTGGATCACCTCTCTTGACATGCTAGCTGCACTCTTTTCAAGGCATCCCTGGATATCATTGGCCTTCTTGACCACCAGGGCACACTGCTGGTTCGTGGCCAACATGTGGTCCACCAGGACACCCAGGTCCTCCTCAGAGTTCCTTTCCAGCAGATCAGCCCCTAACCTGTACTGATGTATGTGGTTATTCCTTCCCAGGTGTAGGACTGTATGTTTCCCTTGTTGAAGCTCTCCATTCGTCCAGTTAGTTTTCCCCAAAACTGTTTCCCACACCTCCTTGAGGATCAACCTGTTTCATTTTAGAGAGATCTCCCACTACCCAGAATAAAAAAGAATCTTGAAAATACTTTTAAAAGGAAATAAAATAGCAAATTTAAAGTGGATGAAGACTGTCTCTCCACAGTCCAACTTGACATCCACTGCCAAGGAGGGCACATAGAGCAGTTCCCTTGGAATGTGTGGTGTTGAAAGGAGCTAGCGACTGAAGTGAGTCCAGCAATTCGCTTGACCACCATTGTGGGAACAGGGAGGAGCCTTTCTAAGAACACACATCAGAAACACAAGGACTGGGACTGGCTTCTGCTTGCAGCTACAGCTGCGTGAATTCAAAGCTGTTACTAAGTGTTGTGTGCAAGGAGCGGGCTCTGGTGTTATGAATTCAAGTGTGAATTAATTCATCACATTTGTATCATTGTGAATTTAAGGGGAATTTCGTCACAAAAGTGGCTCTGTTTGTATGGGCTTGTTTAGTAAGGGGTCTGTTGTGCCTTAGAATATACTTCAGAATAAACCCACCAAGCATGCAGCCAACATCCTAAGTGGAAGGCTGTCCCAACACCTAGTATCTTACCTTCTCACTAAAAATCACTGCCAGCTCACTTCTGGAGAAGTCTTGGAAGATTAACAAAATCCTCACAGCACAAATATTATGTCAGAAAATAAAAAATAAAGCTCAGAGAAAATGCAAAAATTAAATATGTACATACATCCACTTTTATGCAGCTCCATTGTGAGAAAGAGACTGGATTGTGCTGGAACAAGAGTGGACAAGTGGGACGCTTTGGACCAGCTACATCTCTCAAGGTTAGCTTGCAGTTGCAGATTTTGTTTTTTAAAATGTGCAGTCAGTGAGATGGTGGAGTACTGATGCTCTGGAGGGTACAAAATGAGCTCCTATGCACATGACCCACATACAAGCAAGAGATTCTGACTCAACAATTACCCGCATGCCATGAAGATAACAGGTTAATGAGGAGCTACTGACTATTTAGTTTCCAGTGGAAGATAACCCAAACTTGTTACTGTTGCCGTGGATGACTCAGCTGCTAGAGTAGGAGCAGTCCCAAACCCCGCATTTGTCTGGGTTCAAATTAAATTTTTTGTGGGGTATGAGCAATACTGAGATGGGATAACTAAGCACTTACAAATTTAAGGCCATATTTGAAAGGTGGATCCCTACTGGCTCTCAGTGGGTAGTTATGTTTGCCACCAAGCTGTTACTCTAAACTGCTCTGTCGGTACTGTGGATCAGTCCTGATCCCATTCCCCTGTCCCATTGTTCCCAGCCAGCCCTTGCCACTCCTCTGTCTTCGAGCTCCAAGCAAGATGGAGAGAAGAAACCAGAAAACTGCCACGGTGTCAGAACAAGCATGTAACTCACCCAGGTGAGCTGTACTCAATCACTACATTTTTCTTTATTTTCTCCTTTTTCTTGCAGTGTGTTATGCTCACATCTGATTATGACTGCGCACATGCTTGGTATCATTTTGATATTTATTCCCACGTGCAATCAATCTAAAATGAAATAATTATTGTTGGTTGGATCAAAACTACCTTAAACTCAGCATGTTAGAGGTGGAGACAACATTTCATATTTGCTCTCTGAGCTACTTTAAACACTGTCCACTGCAAAAATAATGCATTACAAGGAGATTTCAATAACAATATTTAATAATTTGTCACTGATGAGAAGGGAAAATGATTCAATCATGATGACTGTTTTATTTACAAGCTTGTTAAATTAACATGAGTGAGGTACAGTACCCTGGGTTTTATTGGAGGTGTAAGCATGAATTTCATTCACAAAATGGTCATTATTATTGCATGTAATTGAAAAACAGAAGAAAACAGTCTCTTTAGGAGATTAGCATCTATGATTTCTTTTAAGGACCTAGCACTTTGGGAGATAGGCAGCATTAATCCTGTGCATGCTCTTTTCACTTGCATTATTTTTTAATCCTTTCAGTAAATCAAAATCCAATGTTCCTAGCTTAATACATTTTTTTTTCTTTTTAATTAATGCTTCCAGTCCAAAGTTAGGTCACTTCCCCTAAGCGTGACTTGGATGCATAACTTTATTGCTCATTGATTTACGTTCTGGTAGGACCTAGTGTTATCAATCATTGTGCTAGATACTCTACAGCCTTCTGACAGAGATGATGGCCTAATCTGCATGATCAGAAACAATATCTGGGCAAAAACAATAAACAGCAACTCCCAGAACGAGAGGGGAATGGGAGGGGCGCGGGAGGAATGGGAAGACTAGGCCAAGAGGACGAATTCCTCTCTTGTGGTGAAGTTTTGCAGAAAACATTGCACCACTTTCTCCACATTCCTTCTCCTTGACTGCTACATGTAGGTTTTGAAAAAGATAAATAGCTAAAAAGTGGCAGGAGAAGCAAAACTAACACCGGAGAAGGTGGTAAAGGGTAAAAATGGTTCTTGGTGGGAGTCTATTTTATTTAGTGGAGTATGGTAGGTAAACAATTGGAAATTACCCTCTAGGTCTCTTCTTCACTTCAGTTCTTTTATTCCTGGGAGAAGTTGTCTCATTGCCTCTTTTCCTTTTTAGTGATTCAAAGGACAAACGTGTGCTGGGGCAGCGCCTGGGCACAAAGCAATTGCTGGGGGCTGCAGGTCTCTGAGCACAAGGGAAGCTGTGGAAACGCATGGAGAATTTGGGTCTCTGCCCTCCCACGTCCCCAGGGCTTCTGGAGGTGATGACACTTCTTTCATGCCTTGGGATAGAGTGGCTCTCACCCCCTGCCACGATGAAACCAGGAAAGTTTCTCATTGCAATCGTGACAGCATTTGGGAACTACATGGAGTGGGAGAAGGTGAAAGGAGAGAAAAGAAGTTACTGAGGACCATAGCTTAGGGTCTGGTAAACTCCTTAAACCTTCTCTAATTTTGCCTACTTTGCATTTCATCAAAATGAAGCTATGTTTTTAAAAAAATCTCTGAAGCCTTTCTCTCCCATGAAACCCATTACATTTTGTGCTGCGCAACTTTGATCTCACAGAGCAGTCTCTTTATATTAAGTAATAAGGCATCATTTGGTTTGAATTTCATCCATTCTTTATCACATTTACATTCAGGTAATTGCTTCCACATGCTCTTTAGTAAAAGAAAAATCCCACTGCAGTTCAGGCATGTTTACGTTTCTGGATGGATAGAATATGTCAAGTGTCAACCCTTCATTTTATTTTTTTTCTCCAAAGTGACCAATCCTAGAAGGCTGTTTTGGAGGGAGAGGAGAAGGAGAGTTGGTAATACATGTTTAAAAAATTACCAAAATCATTCCCAACTGAGACGATATTCAAAGTCCTAATTTACCATACATCGTGCTTTAATGCTTGCCCTGCTGTTGTGCCCATGCCAGGGGAGGCCTCCTGCACATTTGGTTGAAGGTCACAATTATTATGGCAAAAGCTTTAACTCTTTCCATGCTCCCAACCATAAATAAATCGAGTCTGTGAGTACTTCTGCAAAACAGGGTAAAGCTGTATTTTGCTTTGTAGGAATTTGCGTGACTCCATTTGTCTTCAGCGTTACTAGCAGGAATAGAAATAGTTTGCCAACTGCAGCACGAATTGTGAAGCCTGAGAGAATAGAGTTGTGAACATATTAATGCTAAAATACGGTGACTTCTTGAAAGCGATTGTTGGGGAGAAGAAACAAGGTACAGGCTGTGCTGGAAGATGTAGAACAGACTTGAGTTCTGTGTGCTATATAAAGATTAATCTTCATACACCGACAGTTTTTGTCAGCAGAGCTGACTTTCTTTTTTCTTTTGCTAATGTTAATGGAAATGTACTAGCACAATTTACCAGAGACATTTACAGCTTCTAAGATGGAGTGAAATGGAAAGAAGCTGTGAGAATAAAACTCAGGAGATTTGGCATCTCCCTAGGTGACAGGAAGCATGAATTGAGAGGAGACTGTCTTCTTCAAGGGTCATTGCAAACTTGAACAAATTCTGTTGTTTAGGAGCAGTTGTAAGTGTTGTAGGAGTGTTTCTTCTCTCTTTTTATTTTATTTTTTGGCTGATGCTTTTTTATTATTATTGTGGGGAGAGAGAGAGTTGTTTTGTTGTTTTGGTTGTTTGTTTGTTTGTTTGTTCCAAGGGAAGGATGACTTTAAGCAGTGCTTTAACCATCATTTAAGCAGAGGGTAGTGAGCCTGTCACATCTGCCTGGATCTTAATCCACTTGGGTGTGTTTGTATAGTGAGCAGGACAAAGGACCTGGCTGCCTGATTTGCTTAGCAGAAGTGCTAATATAATGTGCAGATCTCTCATTTCTGCTTGCAAGCCAAGGAGCCTCCAAAGAGATCCACATAGATTACATATTTACCCATCACTGTAGTATAGGAGCACTTCATAGTCCTAATATCATCACCCTGTTGCTATCCCTAGAAAGCAAGACAGAAAAAAGGAGTTCCTCTATAATTTAAGTCCTAAAGTCTACAGGAGTTCAGCTGAAGGATGTACCTTCTGAAGCAGCGTCTTGCAGCCTGTCAGAAGGGTCTGAGCACCTGTTTGGGTCTGCACATTTTTCCAAGTTAGAGGGATTGTTGAGAGCCCAAGGATGGGAGCTGTGTGAGGTGGTACAGAGAAAAGCCAGAACAGCTTGGATCCAGCTCCATCAGCAGCAGCCCTTGCAAAGAGTAGTGATGGCACTCTGACATGAAGACTATAGGGGTATGGGATAACTGAGGTTGGAAAGGACCTCAGGAGTCTCTAGGCCCACCTCCTGCTTTAAGTAGGGTGAGCTGTGGGGTTGACCAGGTGGCTCAGGGTTTTATCCTCTTCGGCCTTGAAAACCTTTAAGGACAGTAATTGCACAGGCTCCGTGAGAAACCTGCTTGGGATATCCTCGTCAGCAAAAAGGTACTGTGGTCTAAACTACTTTCATTTCAACATACACCCATTGCCTTTCATATTCTCACCACAAAGAGGCTGGATCCATCTTCCTGATAATCTCTTCAGAGCTACAAGGGGCTGCTGTTCAGTGTTTCCAAACCTACCTCTCCTCTGGACAAAACAAGCCTCAGTGTGTAAGCTTCTACTTACAGGGCAAGCACTCCCCATCAGTTTGCTGTCCACCAGCAGACAGGTGGTGTTGGATGAGCGCTAGCTGGGTTAATAGAGGGAAGGAGTTAACTCCTCCTGGCTTATATGTAGCCCTTTACTTCCAGCTCAGTAAATGGAAGGAATGTGATTAAATTGGTGTTGATACCAAGTCTGAGAACAGATGTGAGAGTGAATTGGCAGAGCTGGAATTCAGATGGGATGAAAATAGCAAAAGGGAGTGGGTGGAAACTGTCACACATTTGTGTCACAGGTGCTTGCTCTAGACCCCAGCATTTGCAGACACTCCTGCACTTTCACTCTTACCAGACTCAGTTATTCTGGTTTCTCTGAACAGCAGGACCTCTTTTCCTTAATGTCAGTGCCCAGCATTTCAAGCCTCACATCTTATCACCTGTAAGACAACATGGGCCTAAACTTCCTTTTGACACCAAGTAGGCAACAAGGTGTAAATATTGCCACTTTCCCTGCTTCTTTTACAAGGCAACACATTCTCTCCCATTTATAGCTAGGGAGACTAAGGCACACAGTCCAAATGTTTTTTAAAATATAATAATTAAAACATCAAAAACAGACCCACTACAGGGTGTTTTTACTCCCTTCACAGAAGCATCTGAAAGGCCACACAGAGAGCCAGCCCCAGGTTTGTGCTGGGCTTGTGGAATCTGTTTTTCCCTTTGGATTTGCCTCTCCTCTCAGTTCTTGCCCATCACCTTCAATCGCGTTCGCTTGTTTTGTTTTGCTCTGGCTGTGACGTCTGTGTGGAATCACTGAAGCAGAGCAAAGGCTTAAACTCAGCACACACTGTCCATTTACGGCATAAGAGACGCACATGTAGCTCAGCTGCAGGGATGTGGCAAGCTTTTTCCATCAGAGGGTGGGAAGGCTTGCAGGGCTCAGACGTAAGATGAAGCCTTCAAAGGCCCACCACCCCATGCAGCAGCCCGTGTCAGTCCAACCACCACCCATTCCCTTGGTGGATTTTTTGGGATTTACGTGATCGTCCCAGAGCCCTAGTGGTGCTTTTCCCACAGCTTTACACAGAATCAGTATCAGCTGTAGTCAGCGAAAAGCAGAGCACCGCAAACGCGGGCCTTGGCAGGGAAATGAGAGGGAACAGGCTGTTAACCAAAAAAATGTGATACTGCATTTGTTTGTAACTCTTTAATGTTCCCAGCAGTGCGTTCTCCAAATAACTTAGAGTTAGTCTCTTGCTGGTAATTACTTAAAAAGGAGAAGAGGGGGAAGAACCTTCACTTTGCATTTAATTCCACAGCTGGAGTGTGGCGTAGAGTTGTTACCTTCATGTACAGAGATGAGGAAAATCAATTGCAAATGGCCTCTAAAGCATCCCACCCCAGGCAGACAAAATTCAGGTATAGAAAGAGCCATGCTCCCACACCATTCACTGGGATTGCTTTGACATGTGTTGGTGAATACCGGAGTGCTGGTAGCACCTGCTCAGGAAAAATAGGTGGAAACCAGTTCAGCCTTCCCAGCAAATATTACTGCAGTGGTGCTGTCAAGGTCACTGTCAGCCTGGGTTATCTGCTGTGTAAGTGCCAGCTGCACAAATCAGGCTTAGCTCAGGGCTATAACTCACATGCTCAGCGTTTTGTGGATTATGTCCTTTAGCTTTCCCTCACTGCTATTTTGTATATTCATTTACCTTAATTTGCAGTTTCTCTTTGGGGTAATTTCCCCATGTTGTACCCTGTTTGTCTGCATATTCCTTAATCACAGGCATTCAAACTAGCTCTTTATGTGTAACTTCACATACAATGCTTATTGGTATCTTTGAATGCAGATGGCTCACCTTCGGGCAAAGCAATACAAAAATACAGGTTAGGGTGTTGGTTGAGAGCAGGGATCAATGAAAAAAATATCAAATAAGAGAAAAATATTAGGAAGAAAATTTCTTTGCTTAAGGCACTCAAGGCATAGTCGGGAAATTTCAGCTCATTTTCGGATTCTGATCCATGCTCCTTCAGAGGTGCTCCAATTTCCAGGTGTCTTCAGCTTCTGTTTACAAAAATAAAGATAATGGCATTTCCCACCTCCTGGGTTTGTTCAGATCCTGATTCTAAGAAGTGTTGTAAGAAAGTAGTGTAAAGAACCATGCTAGCATGCACATATGCCATTATCATAGAAAATTAAAGACATTGATGGGAAGAGTCATGGTGAAGAGAACAAATGTTTCTGTCCAAGAAAGCAATTATTCCATATAATCAAAACAGCCTCTGGATTGTGCAATAGACAGATGTGCTCCCTTCAGTACTGGAATCTGAAAAACTTGTGCATGAGCTCATCCCAGTGGGATGGCTGGGCAGACATTTTGAAATGGGCTATTTAGATACTCAGATCCATATTGCAAGCAAAGGATCGTCTCTTCTGGGATACTATGCTGAGAAATGTGTGGTTCACTCTGTAAGACTGTCAGCCAAGATATGACTTCTTTTCTTGCTAGTGCTGAAGGCTCTGTAATATATTAGCTTTTTTATCTTTCAGTTGTCTGGTTCTCATTCATATTATTTCCAGCTAATGTTAGCTTTTGTCCTACAATAGAGTAACAGTTTCTTTACATTCTTAACATCCCAGATGTGCAAGCGCCTTCATTGCTTTAGGAAGCCGTGTGTTTCTTCCCAACTCTTCAATTCAGTCATAAGGCATAAGATTTCATCACTCCTTCTAAACTCCTTTAATGCATTGAAGTGGCCTTCAGCATAATCGCCTCTACAGCACAGCGGGGCCAGCAGCAAATCTCCAGAATCAACCAGCCTGAAACTTCTGATCCTGAAATCTGACTCTCGGTGTTGTAGCCTCCATCCCAGTCTTCTGCCTTGCAGACAGTTTGGCTCAGGACAAAAAAAATAAAAATGGGCACAGTTGTTTACACAAAGTCTCTTATTTTCTTTTGATCCTGATTTGATCCCATTATACATTTGAAGAAACAATTTTTAAGAAACGTTTCAGCCTTTCAACTGAATTTTCCCTTCGTGCCTCTTGTATCCTCCTCTAGAAGAAATTAGTAAATAAAATGAGAAAAAAAAAAAAAGCAAAAACAAAATATAAATCAAATGTTGTATATTTCTGACCACGTAGAGAACCTTGAAGTGCCCAGGTTACTTAGGGGGCTGTTTCACATTCACAGTTCAGCTTGTATTACTGCCATCTAAACATGCAGGTCACCCATGATGATGCCCTGTGTTTAAAGGCAACCAGGTAGACTGAAGCATCCTTGTGTTTTTCTTCATGACTAGTTTGTCAGTACAGGACAGGCGTTTTGGAACGCGCTTTGGACAGAAAGTGGAATTTCGAGGAAAATTCAAATGATCTTAATTCTTTAGAAATGCATAAAATTATCCATTGCTTAATCAATTATTCACACACGCATGCCTTCTCCCACCGAAGAGGCTGGATAAGACATCTACATTATTTGATGTAATTAAATTGATTGTAAAATGAAATGCAATTGATACGGAGTATCTCTGGGATTATTTGCCATATGTGGTGCACAGATAAACAAATGGTAGGTTATCTCTGAATTTTTATTTCAAGTATGTTACACACATTTACATGTAAAAATTGATTATAAGAAAGCAAATGTGGTATTAATTTACCATGTCCTAAGTAAATTCCATACCCCATGCAACCATTCTTCTGGTCAGAAGTCCCTTGGATTCTATCAGTGGAGACATCTACCCTACTCACAGAGACGCTGAGTGATGCACGTTGCTTTCCGCCCATCATCGCTTCAAAATTAGTCAAAAGATTATAGAAAGAGCCTCCTTGTCACAGCCTGGAATTCCAAACCGCATTGAATAATCCTAATGCTGCAGTTTGGCTTTCAAAGGGTTTTTGTTTGCTTGGCTGGCTTGTTTTGTAGAAGGTACTGACTGTGCTCTCATGTGTTTGCAAATTCTCATGTTAGGGCGCAAATCTTCATATGGTGGCATAAGCATCCACAGTCATTCTAGACTTTGCTTGCTTCACCAGCAGCACTGTAAAGGAGGTCACTTAATTTCAGACTCCAAAGTAACTCTTGACCTCTTCAGCCCACAATGACAAGACTTCTCACCCTTGTATCATGCGCCTGAGTTCGGCTTCTCTCATAGCCTCCTTTCACATAAACCACACACTGTTAACACCGACAGCTGGTGTTTCTTTGCCCCATCTTCTGTTCCTGCATCTCCACAGCTGGCTCAATACATCACAAAGATATAGATGGCCTGTTTCTTCCTTGGTCATTACTGCTGCAATTTGAATGCTTAACAGCATTGTAACACAGTTGTGTAGCTGCAATGGTAACTGTTAGCCGCCTAGCACCAAGAAGTTACTGTAGTGAATAACGGTGCTTTTTGAAGGCTTGTCCAGAACAAGCACATCACTGACAGGTTACCCATACTGTCGGGCAGTCCCGAAGAGGGCATATATCACCATTTCTTCCATCTCCGTATCACTCCACTATCCATCTCATGTCGTACGTTCACTGATGAGCCTACGGTGCCATCAACAGCGACAACTTAGATAGAACTTGAAGTAAGTCCACTTTTGCATGTGCTGCCACTGTTTAAAACCCGGAACGTTGTCATTTCATGTGTGTTGATGAGAGTGAGAATGTGTTTTGAATCTCTTCTCTTTTTATCACTGGGAGACATACTCTCTTTTCTTAGGCATGTCTAGAACAGAAAAATGGGGAAAAATGGCTTAAAATTGAGAGTTCTTGTGTACACCACATTTTCAAAGTTCAACAGTTTAAGTCATTACATTTTTGAATTTATTTGTCAATATAACCATCCAGTATAAAAGAAAGGCGTTGTTTCTCTCCCAGTTAGTGAGATTTGGAGATCAAAAAGTCACAAAGAGAAATCTCTATTTAATTCAGATTTGAATTGAAAGAGGTTTTGCATTGAATGCATTTGTACCTGACCTTAATACAGGCCAATCTACAAAATATTTTCATGCTGTTGCCAAGGTGAAACCCCAGAACTGCCACCTATCTTAATGTCACTTCTGAACTGAGAGGAGATTAGGCACAGGGAGGACAAGGCAAACTGAAAGAATTTAACAGACGTTTTAAATAATGAAGCTCCTTTGTGAGAACAGGGCAATATTAAACATTGATGAAAGCTACATTGATGCCTGAAACTGGACTCTCACCCTGGAGTAAGACATGGGTCATCCCATCAGAATGGTTATCTTCTAATGTGGCTCTGTTTTTTTAACAGCACCATTAAAACTGGATTTTTTTTCTCTCTGGGAATGGGAGGTTTCTCTTAGAGATCTGAAACTCTTTCAGGACACTGAGCAGAACAGAGGCATCTGTCTCCTATGAGTGATATCCTTGCTTTCATACTTTCATCCTAACAAATTCCTACAAGATTTATCTTGTCAAACTTTAGTCTGAACAGCACAAATTACTGGCAAGATTGTCAATCTAAAAAAGAGACAGGCATAAATTTAATTGCTCCCTGAAGGTACATGAAAAGCTGCATTTAGCTGCAGCTAATTAGATATTCTCCAATCAACAGTTACGATTCATCTACTGATGAACAAAACAATAAGGCAGATATGAAATAGACAGCAAAAGTTAAATTTGGTCTTCCAAAATGTTGGGGTTGTTTTCTCTTTGTTTTTAACAATGTTGTCTGTAACTCTATCTCATAGCAATCCCAGAGGAAGCAGGAGGGAGGAACAAGCTCATTGTTTAGAGATGCTGCTGGTCGTGCACTGCACTGACAGCCGAGGCTCATGATGACTCTAAGTCAAGAACTGCAAGCCTCCTGGGTTTTGTGCCTGGTTCACTGCTATCACAGACAGGCCACTGGTTTGCTTCCACGAACCTCCTCTCTCCACATTCTTCAGAGCTACCAGTAAGAGGCTAGAAATAAAACCCCTAGGAGAAAGAAGGGGTATTTGTGTTGCACTGTATTCCTGTATTGTTTCTACACTGACTTTTCAGTATATTTGCCAAGCTAATCTAAGGCCTTGCTGAGCTATTAACAATTTCCTTTACTTATAACATTACTGTTTCAATTCCCTTTAATTATTTTCCAGAGATCTTAAATAGAAGATTAAGAGCAAATAACCTGACAAAAATGCCCCTCTGGCATGGAGCTATCACTACCTCAGAGATATGGAAAATGAAGCAAAAAATAGGTGGACTTGAATTCATCAGTTGTTCTGTCCTGCAGTGCAATGCTATAGGTAGGATCTGGATCCCAGAAGCTTGTGCTTCTGTCTGAGGATATCCTGCTCCCTAGTATCAGACAAGAAGGACTGTTGCACTCTTAAATCTTAAACCAAAGAACTCTTGCACTTGGAGTAACTGGGAGCAGAAATGAGCAGCAGGGAACAGGAAAATAACCATCTGCTTTGAGTTAGCTCAGGGTGGAGTGAAATGTTTTATCTCTTTGGGGCTCCATCCTGATTTCCTCATTCACCTGAGTTTCCATCTGACTTTGAAAACAATATGTGATTATTTAAAAGATTTGGACATAAATATGTATATTGGCCAACTTCTGAATGGTTCTGTTATGGTGGTGGAAGCAGAGAAAATGAGTAGGGTATTTCTGGCCATTTGGGTTGGTTGATTTCCTCATGACAAAGGGAATTACTTACACAGGTAAAGAAGATGAGCAGCAAGTAAAAAATCCCAAGGCAAGTCAGCATGAAAAGCTCAGTTTTGTATTTTTTCAGTTTTTCATCTTCTATTCCAGGGCAACCTAAAATGTAAAATAAGGTGATACGCTGTTCTGGTGTCAGCAAGATATTTTTAAACTGTTATCTTCATGAAATGCTAACAGAACATGATACCTGTTACTTTTAATGTGACAATGCCACTCAGGTTGCGGTCTCCTCTCTGTTCCCCCAGAGTGCACTTGTATGTGCCACTGTCTTGGTTGGTGGCATTTCTGATCCTCAGTTGAAGGGTGTTGTTGCAGAGCTCCAGGGAGCCTCCAAGTCCTTTTGGATAACGAGATTCCACATCAAGGACTTTCCATGCTATTCTGTCGCCAACTCCAGCCATCTGGAAAACACAAATACGTTTCTTGACTTGGACAACATCATCCTAAATTTTAGGGGAGAGAGTTTTAAAGCCAGCTTATGATTGAAAATACAGAGGCTGAAGAGAGATGAAGAGAAAGAAGCTCAAGGCTTTCTAGTACATTCATGCTCGCTATCAAAAAGTTTTTGACTTTTTGTCTAAATAGACACGATATTAAAGGAAGTATAACCTGCCCCCAGAAAGCACAGTGCCTCTCTGGAGGAGCAGGAGTCCCTCCCTCCCTTCAACTCTCTGTTGGAACCAAAGAATACAAATTGCTTTGACTCATTTAGATTCATTTGCGTGAAGGTCACAAGCAGGTTTCTGGTGTGCTTTGGGAGCATTCATATGTTGAGTTTCTTAATTGTAACCAGAAGAGCTACATTCCTTGGCATTGCAGAGAGGCTGCGGGAGGAATAAAGCATATTCCCAGAAGAGCTTGTATGGCAGGGCAATAGGATGCACTGAAAATGACAATTGGATAGGAACCACAAAGAATGGAAGAACCCCTAACTTGATTTGAAAGATGGGAGAAGGGTTTGAATTAGTACATGTCCATTCCTATTCATCGATGTCTCCCTGGGACTCGAGGCAGCGTGCCCTCTGTGAAGGTTTCCTGAGAAATGAATTCAGGCTTTATGTGGACCAGCAAAGCCAGAGCTAGCTCATACAGTCCAAGGCTCAGCTTTGCATCCAAATCTATCACTAATATGAGCCAAAGCTTTTTTAGTGTTATTTCTTATTTTATTCTAATAGACATATTTTAGGGCTACATGTCAGTGCTTACATTCTAAAGGTACAGCTACTGCATCAGTGTGCAATGGTTACACTGGAAGTTATCAAAAATAACACAACTGAGGCTAGGAGAATCTGGTTTCTCTTTCCCGTGTTTGCATGAGGAAAGCATACTCAGGGATCTGGAGAGAAATACAGGCCCGACACTGTCATACTTCTGTGCAAAAATGGTATAAAATAAGCTGCAAGTCGGGGAACTTTTCAGGAACTGGGGATTCAGACAAAAAGCACAACATATTCATTATTGTTAAGATCCGTTCTCAGAAAATGTTTTTTGTTTTTTGTTTGGTTTTTTATGGGGGGATGTATTCTCTAAGCGCATAGCTGAAACAGAGAGCAGTAAATCCCTGGGACTTTCCACACTTTACCCAGTAAGAGGGAAAGAAGTACCTCCTTCCTCTTAATCCCCCCGTAAATTTACCCCGGCTCCTCTTCCTTATTACGCTTGACCCCAAGCAGCTCAGGGACAAGCAGTGCCTATGGTAGCTTTCAGGCTGTCGGGACTCACTTTATTACAGGGATGGTGATAACTTCAGCCCCTGCATGCTGCCAGGATCTGCAGCCAAAGCAATCTGAGTACGCGGGCTGGGTTCAGCTCTGGTTACTTGTGGGTCAGTAGCAGTTAAGTGGATAGAGTTGACCTCCCTCAGATCTCATTTTCACCACTTTCTCTTCTTTTTCCACCCCCCCTTCCTCAGTGAAATGCAAAAATACCCATAAGGCAATAAAGAGGACAAGCCTGCGTGCCCTATTTCATTTGTTTGTTTGTTGGTTGGTTGGTTGGTTTTCCTTTTTTTTTTTTGTTTTTTTGTTTGTTTGTTTAAAAATAATAGTAATTATAATTAATGGTAGCATGAATAATTGCTGTCCAGGGTGGTGAACAGTGCAATGATTCCTGTGGCTGAGATCTGGGAATCAAAAAACACTTTGATCACTCTGTATGCAATTGTAATCACCACTGCTGGTGTAAGGGAGAAGTAAACCAAGTCCATGCATCCTATGATTCAACTTTCTTATTTCAGGGAGTCATTGAGCTTGGTTATTGCATCCAAAGCTTCTTGAGCGCGCAGTTTTGGGACAATTCTGGTAACAAATACTGTGACAGTATCCTGGGGACTGGCTGGCCAGATGTAAGGCCAAGTCGAGCAAAGCCTGTAGAGCCATATGAACTACGCCTTTCCTGCAGAATAAGACAGTTACACGAGGGCCTCGTCTATTACCCGTGGGCTCCCTCACCTGGGCAGAAATCGGAGAGACCTGGATGAGGGGTCGCGGCCCTTTGCCTTTTGCGAAGGAGGAGAACGGTTCATGTTTGCGGGAGTAACTCTGGGACTGTGTGCCTCTCTTCATTAAATCTCCCCTTCCCTTGGAGCGGAGGCAGGCGAGCACGGTGCTATTCAGAGCCCGGAACCTCTCTGCATTTCTGAGGCGACAGAGACACCTGGTGGCACTTCCCCAGCCCCTACAGACATCGCAGCCACTCCTGCTCAGAGTTCACTGCAGCCTCTCCGATGCCTGATTCAATGCAATCTCTGCTCCTGTCATCTCATCAAAACCCACCAACCCTCCCTTTTAAATTCCACAAGCAGTGAGGAAATACATGAGCAAGTTTGCACAGGAAGGCCCCATGCTCCATCGTTTAAGAGAAAGCCCAAAATGTGTTCAGTACAGTCATCAGTCTGCCTCTTACTCCATCCAAGCTAACTTCTTCCCCCAAAACCTAACTGAAATTATGAAAATGACAAAGTATTTGAAGTGCTGGTCAACCTCTCACCAGATAGAGCATTGCACAGCTCAGGCATCTACAGTCACTCAGCACTAACCCACGCCAAGTCTACTCCAGGTGATAGCATGCCACATGGCAAAGGCCTGGGCTGCCACCTAATTAATTCCACACAAGCATTGAGGGATCAAAGCAAATGCTGTTGGTGTCAGCCATCCACTCGTGTAGGGTCTGTCTTATTGAATCCATGACAAAATGCTCTGTGTGTATTTTGTTTCCTTTCCAACTTGCTAGTTCCCCCTACTCACACCTCAAGCAGGAGAGGGAATTGATCTTTTCCTGCTCCTGTATTTGCTGACAGTGCCTTTGCCAAAATGCAAAAGGCAAATCAAGAGTCATGCAGAGGGCGATATGAATGCTACTGAACCAACTGGCACTGAAAGGATCTCATAGTCACATTGGCTGCTGTAGACTACTGAAGTGCAAGTTTTGCAGGGAAGTGAGAACCTGCAGGCAGGGAGCATCATTCTGCTGCATAAAACTCACCATTAAGAAAATTAAACAGCAAAAGGAATGTGAGCCTTTTTGTTCTGTCATGTACATCCTGGCCAGCAGCCATGTTTTCAGAAGTCAGCTAGGGGAGCTAAATCTGTTGTTTCTCATCACCTTCGAAGCAATGAGAAGAAATGCTTTCCCCAAGCGTTGACACTATCCAATACCTTCACTGATGGCCTGGACACTGGGACAGAGCAGGTTTGCAGGTGACACAAAGCTGGGAGGAGTGGCTGAGGCAGCAGATTGTGCCATCCAGAGGCTGGGGAAATGGGCAGCTAAAGTTCAGCTCAGGTCATTCAATTTAAAATTAAGAAAACCCTTTTTTTTATTGTGAGGGTGGTTGAAGACTGGTATAGGTTGCCCAGCGTGGGTGCAGTGTCTTCATCCTTTTAAATTTTTAAATCCCAGCTGGGCACAGTCCTGAGCAACTTTGTCTGATTGCCTTGCACAGTGAAAGTTACAGCACTTCCCAAAAGCTTGGATACATTTGGTCTAAAGAGGATATGATTTTCTTACATGTATTCTGTGATGTGGTGAATGTCCTGCCCCTGGAGACTCTCAAGGAGAGGCTGGATAAGGCCCTGGGCAACCTGATCTAGCTGTGGTGTCCCTGTTCTTTGGGAGTTGGACTAGATGACCTTCGGAGTTCCCTTCCAGCTCTAAGGATTCTATGATTCTCTAGTCAGATGACTGATTCCTGTAAGTTTCTCCTAGCCTGGAGCTTATTGGTAAGAGTGGTGAAAGTGTGGATATTCACATGGGATACTAATATTTTCAGATTTGATCAAAAATAATACCAAGATGATAAATTTCTGGTTTCTGTCTGTATGAACTATGACAAATAGGTAGAATAATGCCTCCAAAATTTAGGGGCTTTTCAGCAAATATTTATTCTTCAGAGAAATTAAAAAGAAGGTGAAAGAGGGATGAAGAGCCCTTCTCCGGTTCTGAGCAGGCTGTCTTCTAGCTGTAGTTTTGAAAACTGATGTAGCATTACATGGTTGTGCCACTAAACAGAGGCAATTCACACAGACTGTAATGCTTGCACCTAACTAATTAATTAAAACTTAATTTTATCAGATACATGTGAGAGCAAGCTGGTTTCAAGTCAACTCATATTCTCCACTCTCATTAAATATCTTTTCTCATCACACCGTTCCCAGACTAAGGTGGTACTTTGGCCCCTAGGTAAATCAAACTGCCAATACAATCCACTTTTCCCATAAAAGCAAACTTTTATTTGAAACAAAATGGTTCAGGTCCAAAACTGATGCCAGCTTAAAAACGGGATGCATTAACATAAATCTTTTTTTTTTTTTCTGAGGGTGGGATGATTGTAAAAATAGTTTTGTGTAAAATTTTACCACAAATAAAGACCAAGCTTAAACGTTTGACTGCTAAAGAAATCTAAGTACTCTATATCCAGCCAGAAGGAATTTATTTTCTAAAGTAAAATATCTAGAATCCTGGCAGTGTCCAGCAACCAGCGTATAATGAATCACAACCGAGCTGAAACCACTTAATAGTGCATTTTGCAGCACTAAAGCACTTTCACATTTGATTAGAGCTGAAGGTGCATCCATATGGTTCCTATATGGTGTTATATAGAGATACCAACGTTAAACTTGAAGAATACCATAAGCACACACACAAAAAAAAACACCCTACATAAACTGTGAGCAAATGTGAGTGAAGTCTGAGGGTGCTTTAGAAGAAAAACAAACACAAAAAGAACCCAACAACCCAAAGCAAAGGCAAAGGAATCACATGAGGCACATCATCTGGGCCTGGTCTGAAAAGTCCCTGGCTCAGCCACAGAGCCTTTCTATTAGTTAAGCTAAGGGCACAAAGCAGTAGCTCATGTCAAGTGAAATAATTGTTTTGGTCACAAACACAACTCCCTGTCTCAGTCGTGAATGTGTTGGAGCCGCTTGGAGCTAGACAGACATCTGAGCTTAACTGTGTTTCTTTGGGTATGTTACAAATTAGATCAGAGTAATTTGGAAAATATTTACCTCTGCTAATAAATAATATCTAGGCACATTTAGCAGAAGCAATTTCCTTTGAAAGAAGGTGAGACTAATATTACACATCTACAAGATCTACTTTTACTTTACAGTATGGCTTCCTCCTCTAATTTTTGCCACAGTTTTATATTTTTCAGGGAAGTGTTATAAAGTTAACAGACTTCTCTCCACTGAGGTACAACCTTCTCTCTTCTTTCTCGAAGTTTGTTTTAAATTAAGACTGTTCTGGCTATCAGATGAACAACGTAACTAAATATCCACCGGGACTTCATTTGTGTGTGCTTCAGCTTGATTTTCAAGCTGGATATAAAGCGATAATTACATGTTTTTATGAAGCGGTTCTCATTTTCAATGTACCATACAAAGACAAACTGTATTCAGCAGCACTGTGACGCAGAAAGGTAAGTGAAATTTCATTACCCAGACTCTTGTTTCATAGACGGGCCACGGAAATTCAAACCAGTCTTTCCACGGGCAATTGCCAGTGCCTGTGTGCTTATGCCCTGGTTTTCAGACCTCAGTTGGAAAGAGATTGCATTGCTCGTGGTTTTATGGCATGTAGGTTGCCCTGAGCCCCTAGGAGCGGACAACCCTTAATGGGCACCATTGGTATGAATGCACAGAATTATTCCCACACTTGATCCCATGCCTGCAAACAATCCAGAAGGATCTGAGGATACTTCTGGGTGTTGGACAGATGATACACACGTGCCTATTTGCAGTATGAGACATAAGCAAAAGCGAAGAAACTGATGATTGCAGTGCTTCCTTTTTACTTTCAGCTGCAATCTGACACTAGAATATTAACTCCTTCAAACAATTTCTTCACACAGAACTGTAAAAGTAGGTACTAACTATTATTACTTTTTTATGCAGACCATAGAAAACCATATAAAAGTATCCCTTAATTGGTCGAAGCACACAGAGATGCCAGTGGGAAGGGGGGTTTTTCACCACGTGTTCACCCTGTGCAAGCAGCTGCATGTGCAGCACTGTAACATTGTCACCGTAATTTTTTAAAGCAGCAGAAGCAAAGGTTAATTGCTTGCATTTATTGCACAGTTCAAAGCGACCTTACACAAAAGATTTAGCCTAACAGCTGTTTAAACTTTACAGTCTGAAATTTCATACCATTTGTCGGAATTACCTTTTAATTGGCCCTTTGAGGGTATATGTGGTGTTTATTGATTAATCCTTCAGCAGTTGTTTTTTAAATAACAGCTTAATTCTGAATTGGGCAGCCTAGTTA
Source organism: Odontophorus gujanensis (assembly GCA_013399175.1). Taxonomy (NCBI): domain Eukaryota; kingdom Metazoa; phylum Chordata; class Aves; order Galliformes; family Odontophoridae; genus Odontophorus; species Odontophorus gujanensis. The sequence continues at coordinate 54,647 of VXAB01006862.1, read as the reverse complement.
CACCCTGCCATTCCCCTGAGCTCCTGAAGTTTAGGATGGGGCAGGTAAACACAGAAAACTAGGGGACAACAAGCAGAGAGGACAGCAGAGCAGAAGGATTTGGGAGGCACACTTCAAGGCTGGGCTTTGCCACCTGGTAACTCTCCTTCTGATGATACCCACTCAGCTAGCCCCACAAGTGGAATAAGCATCATTTCCCCACCACAAAATGGAGACCAAATCACTTTTTTCTGTTGAGAGGTTTTTTTTATATTTGATGCTGTGCTTTCCTACTATGGCTGAGGCTGGGGCTTATATTAGCATCTCCAGGAGTGGCATTAACTGCCCATTCCCACTTTCCATCTCTCCCCTGGGATGAATAACCACAGGGACATAATAACACAGTTGATTGTATCGACCCCTGTGGATGGCAGCCACTGCAGATGACTACATTTTGTTAACACTTGTAGTTCTTATGCCAGTGCCAGCAGAGCTAAAAAGGCATGAGGTTTTATCATGTTTGATACTGAAAGGATTATCCTTTCCTGAGTAAAACAGATGAAACAAGATGAGGAGACCATGAAGGGAGAGGAGATTGGCAGGACAGAGGACTGGCAGTGCCAGAGTGCTGCAAAGAGGAGGAGCACAGGAGAGGGGTGCCAAGGACAGGGCATACACAGCAGGCATCATCAAATATCACCCTCTCTTGCACGTGCAATGTGTTTGTGCACAGGTGGAGCTATAAAGAGCTATGTGACGACACAGAATTGGGCCTACAGGGTTTCATTATGCTTTTGGCTTTTAGCTTTTGTTTGTTGTCTGTCCCTCCTAGCTGACACTGGGCCCTGAAGGATGTGCTTAGTGTTGCACTGCAATTCAGATGCATTGGAAGGTTCAGCTGCTAAAGTCCAATTACACAATTTATTCATGTACTGTGGGGGAATAATTTTAAAGCTGTATCTGACTGAACTGCTGGGGAAGCCAAGGCTGTGGCTTTATGTTCTAGCAGAGATAAATTAACAGTTCTTGACCATCAAAAATAGCTGGGTTTGGTTTTGTTGCTTTTCTTTCCCCCACCTTCCACTGCTCTTCCATTATATGATAAAATAATTTAACTATCTCTGTAACCCACAAAATTGTTCTTCCCGGATTGATCTCCCACTACTACAACAAGCAACAGGGAGCTGAATTAGCAGGCAGCCAGAGAACTACTGGGACTGGCCCATGGCAAACAGCAGGAGTGCATGGTAGGGACTGAGGAGCGTGGCACAGCAAAGCCTTCCTTTTGCCTGGTAAGCACCACATACTGGTGTGCTGATATTTGAATACACAGTCCCTGTGAGGCAAGTCAATGGCCACTTCTTCAACCAGTGGACAACTCTGTCTCTCTTTCTATGGGAAATTTCATACCAAAAGTGGTAAATTGTACCTTCTGCTCATTAGCCAATGGATTCTTGTAGCTCTCCCATGGACAGGCAACAAGCAGTGTACTCTTGTTTTGGAGATGGCAGATAAGCCAGGGCAGCCAAGATGTGACTTAGTTTGCCACTACAAACAGTTAACTCAGAATTTCTTGCTCTCTGCCTGTATTCTGTATATCCTTCCCTTATGTTCACCTTAACTAGCCAAGTCTTTCTAAGTAATTCCATATGTTTGTTTAGCTCTTCGATTGCAAACTAAAAATCAGCTCCTGTCTGGGGAAAGATTAACCAAGAGACAGCAGCGATGATGTTACAAGGTTTAAAGGTTTTTTTCTAAAGAAAAATCCTGGAAGGTCCTCTTTGAAGTGGTGTTTGGCAAGCTGCACACGGGACAGTCCCTGAATTCTGGTCCCTGCAGACTGTGAATGGTTACATTGAAAAGCAGGCCAAGAGCAATGCAAGGGTCATGTTCAAACGGCCTATCTACAATGACACAGAAACCATCTGTTCCCCATGATCAGCTCAGATGTTGCCTTATCTCCGCTGCACAGACAGAAGGATGCCTTTTCATAAAATAGCCCATTCTGTACAAGAGAAACCAGTACCAAGTAGGAAAGCAAAGCAGAATACTCAGGTTACTTAGGCTTTGTTTCTTACTTTATACCAAGACACTGTCTGGTAGGTGATCGAGGAATCCTGAAGAGCTTTACAGGGCAGCAGAGCTTCTTCAGAGCAAGTCACAGCAACATCTGGGACAGCCACAGCAGCTCCAGTGATCAAGCTCCAAACTGCCAAGCACAGATACAAATTGTTTTTATAAGTGATCACCTAGGTAATCCTTTCTGTCTTCCCAAAACATATCTCCAAAAAATAAGTATAAATAATAATAATAATAATAATAATAATAATAATAATAATGAAAATGCAAGACTCCCTACTTACCATTGCACAGGGTGATGAGCAGAGCGTAGGCTGCTGAAGCCATGGGTATTTCTGCTTCAAATTGCAGAGCAGCAACACAGTGCCTCTTTGCAGGACAGACTGCGAAAGCAGAATGAAACTGTTTCTGTTTCTAGGGTGATATTTCTGGACACAGGCTGGGGAATCCCCCGGAGGTCTTACCTTGTGGTGCAGCAAGTCACAGGGAAAATCCCCACGTGTAGGAGCCACTGCTCCTCCCACCAGATAGTCGGGTCACTCCCATTTCTCCAACTGCCTGCACTGGTAGCACCCCTCCTCCTTTATTCTTTCCCCCCTCCAAACTGATCTGAACAAAAATAACTTGACTGTGGGGTGCTGGGGTCAGCAAGAAGGGCATCAAGAATTGTGACTATAAGAACCTCTTTCGTGACTGTCAAAAGGATAGGGGAAAGGGTTTTCCAACCTCCTGAAATCCCCTCTCAACCTTATTTCTGCAAATTTAAAAGAGCAGTGGCTGTGTAAAGGTTGACCACATGTGGTAGCATCTAAAGTAGCAGGTCACAACACCTGTAGGGCTCTGTTGCATGGCTCAGCTAACCGGGAGTTTACAACAAGGCTGAGCCATACAAACTATATGTCTGTAGTGATACACATGTAACTCCTCCCAGCATAGGCACTCATGTTTTAGATGAAGCAGCATCACTTCCAGTGCATTCTGTCATCTTCAAAACAAAAAGGGGCAGCTCGAGTGACGTAATTCTACCAAATTACATGCTGAAAAATTTTCTTATGAAAACAAATCAAGTCAGCTCCCAGCAGAGCAACTGTTTGGATATCCCCTTTAGATATCTGAAAAAAAAAAATATATTAAAATTAAAACAACAAATAAGTTATTTCCTCATAATCTGCAAGAGCTCTTTCCCCTTGGAGAATTTTTGAGGAAGTCTGAGGTTGATCAGAGAAGCACTTACAAATCATGAAACTCTGAAAGCTGATGACATGTTATTTTTGGAAAAGAGTTCTGGCTGCTCTCTTTAGGCTACTGAGACCCAGATGGTGAGAATTGATTAAATTTCATGGATGCATAGTGTATGGTCAGCCCCTTTTGAAACCAGGTTCCAGGGCAACCTAAAGCCAAATGTCCCCTAGAAAGCTTTGTGAGGACAAGTCTGTTTGCAAAGTCCTCATCCTGCAAAAGTCCAACTCAGACCTGTAAGCTCTGCGGGTGAGTAATGCTTTCAGAAACTCCAACATGGTCTATGACTGAAATTAGACAGCAGTTTCACAGGGGCCTCACTATTGATATAGCCTTTTTAAAGCCTCTGTCTTCATTGACCAGCTTGATAATTGTTGCAGGCCCTGAGCTTTATTCTTCTGTGAGTGTTTTCCTGTTTGCAGTACTTGAATCCAGTTTTTAGACAACAGGTGCAGGTGAAATTTAAACTCTGGTGGATTTTTGTAAAGGGAGAGAAATCCTGACCTGCTTACTCCTTCTTGAAGTAATGGAGTCCTTCAGAAGAATACAGAAGTGAGGGTTGGACTGGTTTTGCTGAAGGAAATCTTGGAGAGAAGAGAGTTCCAGTTAATCTATTTCCCATCTGTTCTTCATGAAAATGATGTCTCTCCTGCCACATGAGCCATTCACATCAAGCCTCTCTCCATGCAGGGCAATAAGTTTTCACTCAAGTGCCTCGTTCCACAAGTCCTTCAGAGCTATGTATTCACTCTTTATAAATTTATCAAGAGCCAAATACTTTCTCTACCTCTCCTCCCGTCACAGGAAAACTGAGTAAACTAGAGCAAGCTGCTGCCCCTGCTATGGGTCAGCCCACAGTAATCCTTACCAAAATGACCTGACCAGATGCAGTTTAGAGGGGTTTGTGGCATGCTTAAAGTCTGAGGTCACGGGTTTGCCCACACAGAAGTGCAATAACAGGCAAGCATAAAAGGACAAGCTTTAGTTTGGTCTGGGAATTGTACAAGTGCACACACGCTTGCCAAGTGGAAGTTAAATTACATTCTTCCCCTGTCATTTAAAATATAGGAGTAAGAACTTTTAAAACACTTTTTCCCTCCAGGACAGGCACAGCTTCAGGCGAAACAACCCTTTTCCTCCAAAAGTATTTGCAAGCTCAGCTGCCATTCCACAGAATAGTATGTGAAGCTAGAGAGCGACACGTGGAAAACAAAAACTGAAACTCCTTTTGCAGAGTGGAAGAGAAATCATTTAGCTTCTAAACTTTCCCTGACTGGGATTTTTCTTTAGGGAAACTGAATTGGGCTGTACTTTCTGTTCTAACTTTTAATAACTCACATGCTTTCAAAGAGCAAGCCTATCCTCTCCAGAGCCCTGGAAGAGCTCTGAGATTCTCTCCACTCATGTTCAGTGGAAGCAATGGGAGCTCAGCTGGACTGCTCTGGGTGCAGGAGTAAGGAGCAGTGCTTTTTTGTCAGGCTCCTCTGTGAGAAATAAATGCACGTCTTTGCAGGGCCCCCAGGAGTGGCATGCTTGTGTGACTAAGTGGAAGTTTACCATTAAATATGTTTTTCTGGGGAACTAATGAGATGTACATTCCTACATAGGTGCCCTATTGCCTCTTTCTCTCCTTCCCACACCATATCACCTGCTACAACCGTAAGCCCTCGATCTCATCAAGCAAGAAGTAACATCCACTCTGCTGAGCCCAGAGCAAGGCACGTGATGACTGACATTAGCAAGCAACACATAAAGCTGCTGTGTTCTTCCTACCTCCCCTTCAGCAGGGGCACTCCTCTGGGTTTCTGACCCAGCTGCTGATTTTCATGGATTTCATAGGCACTTAATTCTCTTAGAGCCCCGATCCCTCCATCAGTTTGATAGAAAGCAGGTTCAGAACACACTGGCTGACAGACAGCCAGATGGCTTGATCACAGAAATTTCATTCTCTGCAGGAAATGAGGCTAGAAGCACAAGGATGTGGGATGGATTCATGGGATAAGGTTAAGAAGTTAAGACTCAATATTTTTGTCAGTGTTGATGGAGTCTTGGGAATGCTGTTTGCAGAATCTGATTCCTTTTCCTCAAATCAGATAGGTATTGGCTCCCTTGGACACTTGGTAGAGTGTTGATGTTATTTTTAATTCCAGCGTGTGACTGCAAAAGATACCTCAGATTCTTTCATATTTCATGTATTTGCCTCTCAACGCTGGTGTTTACCAGGAGGTAAAGAATGCTCTTTCTGACAGTTAAGTATGCTGGATATTCCCTTTCTTCTTAAAGAAACAAAGCTTACATCTTCTCAGAGTGCCCAGAGCCCTCCACAGTGAGGTTAAGGTTGAGACCTAGGTGCCAAAATGGCATTTAGCATTTCTGGCAAGGCACAGATTGATCTGTATAAGATTTGATAATAATCAAAGCCCATTGTTCCTCTGCATTTTGAACACTCTTCATCCATGTGCCTCACCTCTGTGTAGCTAGTGAAGGAGGGGGGTAATTTATTTTATTATTATTGATCTACAGGACAGTAACAAAAAATGGTGATATCAGTTCAACAGACAAAAACAGGAAGGCTTTGATTTTATGTTTCAGCAGACAACTGTTCCTTTTAAAAATAGTGTGTGTATAATGTGAGATCCTAGGCACTGTCAGTCACAGGAACAATGACAGAAGAATCCAAAGCAACAGATAAAGAGCAGCCATAAACTTCGAGGGGCCCAGCAGAGCTGCAGTCACAGCGTTTACTTTTCTGTCATCCTGGGATCTTGATGCTCACCACGCCAACAATTAAAAGCAACTGAGAGTTTCCAGATTGCAACTAATGAGAGATGCATCAATTACTTATAAACTGGAGTCAGAAAAGTTTAAGGACAAAGTTCTCTTCTCTGCCCCTTCATGGCAGGTGTTGATTCAGGCTCTGCTTTGCTGTTTAAAAAGTGGCAATCCAACAGTATGGAAAAACTAAAACAGTGAGCCTGTGATCTGCTGTGTGGCTCAGGGCTTTGCACTGCAGACTGTCCTCTGCTGCCAGTTGAATAAATAACCCCAAATTAGTTACAAAGAAATGGCCACTCTTCTGAAAATGCACTGACTTTGGAGTGCACAGTTTGATGTGTGTCAGCCTTGTTCATTGAAGAAGAGATCAAGCATACTCATGTAGAAATTGAAATGTGACACATAATGGAGACACAAAACTGAAATATTCAAAACCAGAAACTGTTGGCCTGGGGGCATAGGAATTGCCTTTAACAAAATGAGAGCAAGAACTTACTCTGTGTCTATACACTGAGCATGTCCTGAAGCTTCACCTAGTCCACCATCTTTTCTTCAACAACAACCAGCAGAGAGCTACTGTATGGCCTAGCAGGACAAGGTGCTGCATTCAGACTGCAGCATCTGCTGGAAGTGTACACTGAAATATCTTTTCTGGTAGGCTCCTTGGTCTCTTTTATCACCAGTTTGCCAGATAGTGTCTCTGTCACCAGGACTAGGGACACCTTGGACCAAGGTTTACAAATTTTGGTGGGCCTTCCACATGGGGTCACCTTCACAGGCTATTCCAGGAGGTAAGGAGCAGGTTTATCACCTGCTGTCTCCAGCAAATCTTGCAAGTTGTTGTGGTGAAGTTATGCCAGACTCTCTGCAGAAGCCACTTTGGCACTTTGCCTTTGCCCAAGTGCAGTGAATTGAGATGACCAGGCACTCCATGGCTATACCTGAAACTCCTCCTCCATGAAACATAGCCTGATCTGAGAGGTACCGAAATTGTTGTAGGGAGAAAATTCCAGGATTGTCTCACCTGAATTTTGGCCAGAATTCAAAGTTTTCTGACTAAAGTCAATTATCTTGGTGTCCTATAAATAAGGGTTCTAAGCTTCTTGAGCTCTCAAGGACCACAGCAGGATGTGACCCTTAATCTCTCCCTGACCTGTGATGACTCTCAGGTTTCTTGAGGTTCACTGCTGATAGATGTTGAAGAAGAGAAGCCCTGCTGGGGCAGATCCTGACCTCTGATGGGAGCTTACTAAAGGAATGATGAGTAATTCACCCGAGGAGAAGGTCCTCAAGTGCATGTCTGAATTTAGAAGCCTCCCCTTCAATATTTGTGTACTGGTTTCAAGCAAACCTTGCTGCTCTCAACATTTTAGCTAAGTCACTACATTTAATTGCAGTAAATACCATTGAATCTATGTGTTAAATTGGCTAATGAGTAAGTGCTGATTAAGTGCTACTAAGAGTCAACACACAATATAACCTGTGATTTACTGTAAAAATGTTAATAAAAACTAAATTGCTGCTAAGACTTGTGTAAAAATCAGTCCATGACACAAAAGTAGTCCCCACACAGTCCCAGCCTTGTAGACCTCCTTCTTGGACTCTGCTGCTCTTGGCCATGACTATTTTAGCAGAATTCTAACATTCATCTGGTCTGCCCCCAAAACATGTTACAGAAATATTTACTCCTACTGATACTCCACTCTTGTTTCCTGTCCCTTTATGTCCCCACTGATCACCCATGCTATAGGACCTACTGGAAGAGAATGAAGGATCCCAGTAAGTCACTCTATACCCCTAGACAATTTAATGGCCCAGCAGGTATATAGGTCACAAAATTCCTCTCAGAGTAAGTTGATGAGTGAACCACGGGGTGCTTAGACCATTAGGCAGCAGCCAGGGACCTGATCATGCACACAGTTTGTGTCAGGCTGAAGACCTTCTCCAGAACTTTGTGTGGGTTTGTTTTTTGTAATATCTTCCCCATCTGAGGTCTCAGTGAGTCATGGGACTTCCTGATAAACTTCCCCCACCATCCCCAGCAGCAGAAAGAGGAACCCTGGTGGTGTGGATCCTGGTGACAACAGGCCTGTATCCATTTCCTTTTCCTTTCATGTCTCCCAGTATGACATCATTGAGCAGATCCACTGACTTCTCAGTTACTCTCAGAGAGGCATGCTCCACATCCCACTCTGGTTCCCTACACATATGTTCCTGATCATTTGACCTTGATCTTCCCATCTTCTCCCCTCTGTTGTACCCACTTGGCTTTCCCCAGGTCTTTCACAGAGAGTAAGATCAATGGAAGCATACACTGAGACTACAAAACAATGCTGGCCTAGGCTGAATACATGTAAGGTATCTCACCCCTGCTATGTATAAAAACTTTATGACTTCACCAAGATGCTTTCTGATTACATGCCCCCCTTTCCCAGTTTACTTATAAACCAAGTTAACAGCAGGGGCCCAGGAACAAAGCTCTGTGGAGCACCACTGTGGAGCTCCCTCAGACACTGCCCACTTATCCTCTCTTTTAATAGATTAATCACATGAAAACTTTTCCTCTTATCCCATGGTGTCTTAATTTCTTTCATTGCTGCCTGTGATGACCTTTTGTTGCTGCAATTGTATGTGGCTGACTGTGTTGTGGTTCTCCTTTAACTTGCACAAGTTTATGATCCTTTCTATTTTCCATTCTTGGATACAGCTTGTATTTTCTGCAGAAAGTCTCTTGATTCTAATGAAATCATTTATCCTGCTGTTATTCATGTCAACTTTCCTTTTGGTCTTTCCAAAGTCTTTTTCCTTAGACAAAGGCTTAGAGCAAATGTAAACATATTATGTTTAAATAGTCACCATGCAAACATTCTAGCCCTCGGATGTCCATTTTATCTTCTTTTTAACAAGCTTGTCTGTTACTGTATAATTCTGTTGTAGATGTTTGTTTTGGGTGTTCCTTTTTTGGCCTGTGTTCCTTAGGCAAGACTGTTGAATCTAAGTATGGTCACTGTTACAAAGAGTTTCCTTTGGAACCAGATTCTGCATGTTGTTCAGGGCTGATATAAATGTTTTGTCTCTTATCTTCACGCAGAAACACTGGTTTTTGATTTATTGTTTTGTTTTGTTTTCTCTTTCACCTTCATCAATCTCTAATGTGATGTTTGCCTAGTACTCACTTGGAGAATTAGTACTGTTACATTTCCTGCCCTTTCAGGAGCTCTGGTCTCCCTCAGCATGTAACTGACGCAGACATTTGATCTAACTTTGATAAAGCACATTTATTAGGGCTGGAATGTCTGGCTACACAGATTCTGTGCTGCTTGTAAACACAACTAGTTCGCTATTTTGATTTGACACAGTGCTTTCTCTAATATATGGTACTCTTTCTCTACTACTGTTGTATCCTGTGTTTCACAAAATTATTCTTATTCACCAGAGGATAAGGCTTTCCTGGCTTCTTGCACTAAGTATCTGCTATCCTGAATCATATTTTAGCACTTGTCAGATTCTCTCTACCTTCAATTAAAAAGTTTTCCTAACACCTTCTTAAGGGTCATCTCTGATCCCATTTTAGTTTGCCTGAATCCAGCTACATATGTTTTCTCGTCTTCTAAGAAGTTCAGCTCCGTTGTCTTCAACCATATCCTAATCAGTCATTGAGAATTTGTCTCCTTAATTTGCTCTGCTCAACATACTGAAGGCATTCCAGCTGAAGGTACTGTGGAGCTCCTGGCCTCCAGCTTACACTCTGGCTGCATGTGTTTTGCCTCCAGAAACCCTCTCTTCCATATGTCACTGCTCTGTACTCCGTGTCCAAAGCTCCCCTCAAGCCTTCCCCAAGAGCTTGCCCTGATATTCCATACCATCCAACAAGCAGATACTGCACCCAGATAGCAGCCCTTTCTGGTATCACAAACCCACAAGGATATATGCCTGATAAAGCACGTGTTCTTCTATTACTGTATTTTCCTGAATACTGGGATCTGAAGAAGAATCTCAGTGCAAAATCATATGAGGTATCATGCTGTGGGATCATTTGTCCCCTCCATTGGACAAGGGTTCTGTCCACAAAGCCTTCTACTTTAGCAACAGGGGAGCTAATAAGTCTGTAGGTAGGACTGCCCAGTGGTGTTTTTAAAGGGATTGTCAGTACATATGTCTGTTACCCATAAAGATTTTAGTCCAGATGTCATGGACTCATGTACTAGGAATTTGGGCTAATAACCCTGGATATGCATACGTATTACCTATGTACTGCATAAATAATACTTTACAGTGCTCAATGGAGCAAACTGATAATTTTTTTTCTCACTCACTCTACTTAAATACCAATCTGGTGCCTTAGTTTGCCTGTCTCCTTGTTTTAGGTATTGTTATCACTCTTTTTTGAGTCATCTGTTCCAGGAGCTGTGGATAGAGCGCATGAGACCTTAACCATAACCCCCTCCAGACCTTAATCACCTCCCCTCTAGCAGAACTGCTTTCGCATCAACCAGTTCTGGGCACTTCCCAGCACCACGTGTTTTGACCAGCTGTGACTGTACAGTGATTTCTTGGATTCTCTCTTACACATTTTCACTCACAGCCAGAGAGGAAAAAGTAAGAACCAAAACCACAGAATAAGAGGGAACAGGAAAATTTAGCAAGGGACCATGTTCATCTGCATTCTCCTGAAGTCCCTGGAAGCCTCTCTGCCCAAGACAGAAGGATACAGGGCGCTCCTAGACTTCTAATCACATAGCCTCTTTGAATTCTTCAGCCTAAGTCTCTGCACAAGAGTTGTTGTCAGCAAAATTATAAGTAACCATGCTGATGCGTATAAGAGATGGAAAGGGGAAGCACTGTTATGTGAGGGGGAGGCTAAGGAAACAGGTGACGTGTGGAGGGAGGATGAGCAGTGAGAAATGGAGAAATGAAAAATAGAAAGTTTTTGCTAGAGCTGTGACAAAAATGGGCTCAGCTAAGTGTAATGGAACAAGACAGCAGAGTGGGTAGAGACGATTTTGTGGTCTTTTGAGAGAGGAAGTAGTGACACATATGTGAAGATAGTAAAATAACCTGTCATGACACTCCCAGCTCTTAAGCTCTGAAGGTTTATGCTCTGGGGGTTTATGCTGAGAGCATTTTATGATGCTACTGGTCCAAGCTGCCCAGCCAGTGTCACAGATTACTGGCCCAGTGCTGTCTCATCAGAAATGGAGATGTGTCCACACTGTAGGCACCGGATTTATATAGTGACAAGCTGGTTACTGTTGCTCATTCAGGTCACTTCGAAGAGGACTGTGCGACCAAGGACTCTTGTTTATATCCCTATCAGATTTAGTGCAATTGGTCACTAGCTGAGGTCCTGAACCTCTCAAGCCATCACACCCTAAGCAAAAAGTGCCAAGGGTTGCCAAGAGAACGCTATAAGAGTCTGGACACTATTTTAGCCAGTTTACTTGTATTTAGGCCTCCTTTCCTGTACTTGTCACAAGTTCATCTGTCACTCTAGCTTGCAGAAGGTATTGGAGAAGATTTGAAAAAGCCCCATGAGTTTGTTTTTTGGTTCCGTTGTTTTTCATCTGTATGGTGAGTAGCCCAGTTAAATCATAGCCCATTGACACATTTTGGAAAAGAGTGCTTGTAGTTTTACAATGGCCGCCAGGGTGCATCAAGGACCAGCAACTCCTTCAAAACTGGGTAGCAATCCCAAGCCCAGCAGGGCAGGGTCTATCCCACCATCTCAGTCAGAAGTCAAGGCCAGAGGTACTATGACAGCCCTAGCCGCTGGCACCTCTCTGGGACATGCCAGACATGGGCTCAGCTAGTGGACAAGTAGGGCAGAGCTGTCAGGAGTTCAAGGTCAGCCCTGCTGTGATATTGCTGGTGCAGGGGCTGCCAGTCCCAGGGAATAAAACTGGGCTCAGGGCCAAGGGAAGGTTTGGTGGAGCCCATGGGAGTAGGGAGGGTGGTGATGCTCTTAGAAACATGACAATGGTGCTGATCAAAGTTGCTCTTCACCATTTCTGCTCGCATTAAGGAATTATAAAGAAAACCCTGCTCCAGCAAACAGGTAAGTAGCAAAACAAAGCTGAATCCATTCTCAGCAAAACTCATGATTGCTTCCTTGCTGAGTGCAAATTCCCACTAAGAAGGCAAAAAGATCCCAACTCTTCATTTGGTGCCAGCTCTGAGTCTGGAGATTTGCTTTAGCTCTGACTATATCTACCCCAGCACGTGGTAGGATGAGCTGCTCCTAAACAGCAAGTGGTCCCATGAGAGTCGTGACCAATGGCTCCTGCTTAGTTAGATAATCAACCATTTAATAAAGGGTGAGCTTATACATCTTTCCTTCCATGGGGAGCATTACTGCATTATTTTCCTCTCCTTGGCCACTTATTTCTTCAAAACCAGTAGAAATTTAATATTTTTAAAACTTTCCTTCCCTTATTAATGATACCTGGAATTGCACAATGAATTAAAAAGTAATTAGGAACATCTAAATGGTTGTACAGATGATAGAGACACCAAGCATTAATGAATTAGGAAAGCACTCATCCAATAGCAACACAGTGTGAAAGCAACCAGCGTGTAGTTATTAGTTTGAGGGTTATATTGCATTTCTACATAAGTCTGCCTCTAACAGCTAGAGAGATAAAGTAGCTCAGAAAGAAGTGGTGTTGCTCCATCACTTTGACTTCATGCTTTGGTGGCCTTCTCTGGGTAGGAGTGATTGCAGGGCCAGGACTCAGCAGGAGAGCTTGCATAAATATTTTTCAGAGAAAAAAAGTTTGGCTTCACAAATTGGAATGCAGATATTTCAAAGCTCCAGCAATCATTTTCCTTCCCCTCCATTTTTTTAAATTAACCCCCCACTCAACCTCCCTGCTTTCCTCATTAGCCTTTCCCTTCTTGTACTTCGAGACTTGAAGGAACAGAAGTTGCTTCTTTTACCAATGCTGAACTTCTCATTAGACAATAGTATTACTGTTTCTATGTGGTATCTGATTCTCAGAGAAATTCAAGCTTTAGATACAAAGTTTTGTGAATAATTGCTCCTTAGTACTGCTTAAAACACAATAACATCTACATTTGATATTGACTTGAACTTTTACTTGTTTTTGAAAAGGAACAGACGCTGCTTAACCAAAGGTTAAGCTTTCTCAGCATGCTAGCCAGCTACAAGCTGCTCTGTGGTTTTTCAATTTTGATAATTAAGGCTTATAAAGAGGATTATTAAAAAAAAAAAAAAAAAAAAACCTTTATTTATTTTTATGTAAAGTTTTACAAACTACTGAAATATATGTTTGGATTTTTTTTTTCTTTGGTGTCCTGCATAGGATAACATCTGTTTTTCTATCTACAGTACTATTGTATTTGGAAAATCCCAAGTCTTCCAATAAATTGGTCCGGCAGCTTTCACTGCAGGTTTACAAGTTGAGTGCTTTCCAGTACCTGTCATGCCTGCAGTTCTGCCATTCTGAGAATCCTATTTCTCTCAAGACTTGAGCTTCCTTCCAATTAAAGTCTGAAATGGTTGCCATGTCTTTGGGTCACCGTACTCTTATTGAAAAACACCTCATTTGATTAATCTCACTGACAACGGATTTTATAATGAGGATGTTCATGCCCAGGACAAGCACTCCATTTATTCCATGGATGGCTTTGTTAACCTAGAGATTAGTGCCAATTATGTCAGGGTAAATCACCTCTTCAGAATGTTCCATGCTCACCCTAAGTAGTGTAGTAAAAACAGGTTGGTGAAATAAAAACAGTAATCTGTCACCACGTATGTCTTAGAGGAATTACTGAAAAGCTCACTGTGTTCCTTCCTCAGCCTCTGAATCCATCTGGGTATTACAATTTAGACTGCGTATTTCAAAAGCAGAAGAGAAATCAATGTTGCATGAGTGCTTAAAATGTCAGACACCCAAACAAGCAGCAAATGTGTCATTTGTTGATGATTTTTACTTAGAGATTATTCTTAACTGTAAACTATATCTTAAGCTAAAAATTTAGTTTGCTCATCTTCAGGAAGGGCTTAGGCAGTTTTTCTGAGGGATGAAAGAAAATAGTACATTTTTTCTGGAAGAGCTTTTCATTGCCATTCATCCAAAACCAGACCAATTGTTACCTGGACAGTACAAGTGATTTTTTTAAATGAAGGTTGAGGCATAACAATTCATGAGAATTCTGGCTGCCCATTTTCTCAGTAGAGGGTGTTGCATTTGTTTCCTAGCTATCTTATGTGGCCGCCCAAAATGGCAGCTTCCCTAGTCACAAAAAAATAAAAATTAAAAAAACCCCACACTTTCAAATACCACAATAATTTCAGTACCAAATTTCACCAATTTCATGTGCCACATGGACTGAGACATTTCCTACTTACTGTCAAAATTACTCTTGATGGCTCTGAATGATGAATGGCAAAAACAAGAGGTCCTAGAGGGAAATCTATTCTACCAGAATTCTAAATCCACTCTGTAAAGCATATTGAGCCTGAAGAAATTGGTGGAGCTGATATTTTTCAGAAGCCCTTGGTTTTCTTTCATGTACATCTTCTAAATACAGATCTGCATATATTTCTGATGCATTTGGAAGATCTAATTTTCTCCTGAGATGACTTCCTAACTTTTTCAACCACCTTCACCCTCTCTACCTACTTGTCCAGATATTTTACCTTTCTAAAGCTTTGAATCAAGTAAGTTATCTTTGTGAAATGTTTGGTTGAGTAGTTACAGATTACAAAAGTTCCTGTTTAGAGTTCTTTATCTGGTAGGGGTAGGAGAAGAGAATGGGACCAGGCAGTCAGTGAAAAGGGTCCAAGTATCTCTAATCTCCTTTTATTTCTGCTTATTTTTGAAATGTATATCACAGAGATTTTCTTATGTTACATTTCTGACTTTCTATTCTGAAGATCTCAGCAGTTATGGTTGCTCTACGATTCCCTGAGATGATTTTTGAGTGTAAACTATTCCTCAGTTTTTATTAACAAATGATGTGAGAGAAAGCAGTGAGAACAGTGTCAGGATATAAGTCCAAATTTTGTTCAGTTACTGTTTTTCAGTTACTCTGGGTATAAAATGTGAAAAAGTATAGAAGTGGACAAACAGGTTTTGTTTCAGTTTATTGCCCAGTGTAGAAGTGAATACTGAACATACAGAAAGGACAGGTTGCAAATTTTCACTGTTTTTTTGAGACTTCCCTGGGATTTTATCTTCCACCAGGTTTCATTATCACATGAGCTAACAAAGTCACCAGCCTTCCTAGTGCTGTCCATATTGTAGAATCACCAAGGTTGGAAAAGACCTCCAAGATCATTTAATCCAACCACCACCTACCACCACCATTTCCCCACTAAACCATATCCCTTGGTACATTTAAATGTTTCTTGAACACCTCCAAAGACTGTGACTCAACCACCTCCCTGGGCAGCCTGTTCCAATACCTGACCACTCTTTTCAGAGAATAATTTTTTACTCACTTTCATCATGACCCTAGGTTCACTTTTACCCACCAGCAAAATGCCCAGCAGCCACTAGGCAGCCTTGGCAGTATGCTGCAAACATACCTGCCACTCCTGAGTGAGCTGGTTACTTCGAGGAGGGCAAAGGTTTGCTTTCACCAGCAAAAAATGGTCAAACCCACTGATAGTGGTGAATGGTCTGCCTGCAGACCTAAAGAAACTAAGTTTATGGGCTGCCTTGATCTCTCTGGGAATTCACTTGGAGGTAGTTAAGTTTTTAGCACCCTATCTCTGGTTTCTCTAGTGGAAAAACTGATGCTAAGGGACAATCTGAGTTGGAAGATTTCATTTTTCTTCAAGCGGAGGGGGGAAAAAAAGCCATGCAGATTTTCTATTTTGGTGAACTGACTCTAGGTGGCAACAACAGTCTGTGTACCCTTCCCAGAGGTTAGTCAAAGACTGTTAATGCTGCTTATGAAAAGACAGCATTTTCAGTAATGCTTCTGGAAGATTTTCCAGCTGATTGCACCAGCTGCACATTGCTAAAAACATTTCCAGATTCTGACAGTTTTCATTGTAATAGAGGACCTGGTTTTCAAAATACATTTAGAAAAGCACGCTGCATGTTTCATTTTGTAGGCATAATTCTGCAGGTGTACAGAAGAAATTTAGGAAACTACTCTCTCTTCTGGTTATCCTGCTTGGATGGGCAATCTCAGGAAGTGCGTGGATAAACCTGATTTGTAATGATGTCTGTGAAAGTGAACAGATGGGTGTATACGACTGCAGCTCTGTAGCACTCACCAGCGATGCTCTTGAAATACCACTTCATCACCTTGTCAAAAAACAGCCATACACATACCTACAGAAACGCTTGCCACATCCTCTGTGTAAAACACTGCACTATCTGCCATGAGATTCATAATGCCCTCTTTCATCCCCTTTTCACTGAGTATCCATCTTCCTGGACTCACCAGCAGATAAACAAATACATACTATATGTTTAAGTATGATAAATTGCAGTGCTCCGGAGTTTTCCTCCAAAGTCAGCTTAACTATTAACTTCACTGACCCTTAAAATATTTAAATCTGTTAACAGTGTGTCCATAGGCATAGGGAGAAAATAGAGAAGAAAAATAATAGTTTTGATTACATGTTGCAGCAAAGAATTGTGAATGCAATCATACTATATACTGATAATGACCACAGAAAATCTTAAGAGCATAATACCATCATGTTTGTAGCAAGGCCAAAATGTCCAGTGGGATATACAGAATATGATAAACTTCTCTCACACAGTGATAAAGCTGTGATTAAAAGAGCTTTGTATAATTGACACATTTACCTGCATGTTGTCAATATATCTCCTCTGGGGCTATTCCTAGTATTTCAAACCTCTAAGCCACTTTCACAGAGAACAACTTTATATGTAAAAATACATCACCTAAAGGCATTTTCTTCCTCTTTACTGTAGCATGAAATTTTCCTTTAATGAGCTTTCTAGACTTACAGGATTCTAAACCAATATCTTATAACTCTTCATAAACCTTGTTGATTGGTATTTTAAATAAATATGTATAAATGAGTTGGGATTCATTCCTACTTTGTTTTAAATCTTCATTAAACGGAGGTTTATTTTGTTAAATCCATCCAGTGACTTCATAGTCTTTGGAAAATCAATCATCTGCATAAATACTTAGCAGGTTTAACATTTTACAGTTATAACAGATAAATGCTGTTTTCCCTGTAATAGATGATAATAGAGATGTAATAGAACCTTTGATTCCTTTTGTTGTCATTTGGGCAGATGTCACACTACTAATCTCATAATACTTCGTATGTGAGCAACAGCTAGGAATATTTAAACCTGTCCAAAATGAGAGTGCTTTAAAAAGGAGAAACAGTATTCTCTGACTATTTAAATGTTGAGCTCCTTTGTGTAATCCTTATTGGTATTAGTTTTTCTTTCTTTCAATCAGGCAGTAATTTTACTATATGCTTTTCAAAAAGTGGGGACATGATGGCAAATGTGATGGAAAGAGTTGGAAATTCTGTTTATATCTATGGCATACTGTCCAAATGCGCATCATAATATAGTGGTTTGTGGTCAGTTGTTTTTTTTTCCTTGTATTAAAAATACCTATTTGTGTAAAACAAACCAAAAAATAAAAAAAAATAAAAATAAAAACACCAACCGTACTCATTATTGTGGGTATTTTCAATGGTATTCTGAGGAATCCATACCTTGCATCAAAGTCCTAGAACTTGGAGGCACAGATAGATATCACCCCAAAGCAGAGTCCAGCAGAACTGAAGACTCATACTGGACAAGCCTTGAGACTGCATCTCACCTTGCTTGAGAAGACTTTTGATAAGTTATCATTAGCTACAGCTATCACAACACCCATCTCACACTAATCCACAGTAATCCCCAAATGCAAAATGTGGCACTGCAGAATTTCATACTAGATACATGTCACCTCTGTGCCAGAAGGTTTGTATGGCCCCTTTAATTTTGTTCTTCCTCCTAAATATTACTCCTATCTCCTCTTTCTCTTTCAAGTACTGAGACTTAAGTGCTTTTCCATCAACTTGTCCTTTGATCCACAGGCATTCAACAAGTGCATTGAAAATCTAGCTGTCCTTGCTGCAAATATGGGGAACTGTGTTGTCTACAGAGAGCCAAAAGATTTCCAGATACTGCTGTGCAGGACACGTGCTAGCAGCTTACCATGGTTCTATGCAGTATTGATACAACTAAAATGAATGCGACTTCAAGCAGTGAGAATTGAAGCTGTGGGGACTGATAGTTGCTAAATCATGTACTCTTTAACTCTTCAGTATAAAACTCCATGGAGTCTGTACCACCACCTTTACCCTTCAGAGGTCCCTCCATCCTAGCTTTCATCTATATCAATGAGCTTTCTCTACTGATAATTACAATGTTCCCTAAAACATTCAAATAGGTCGAGTAGACAAAAACTACCTCATCACACCTAAGCCAAAGGTGCCATAAAGTTGTAAAAAATAGCCTTGTTTTTTCAACCAGACATTGAAACATGAAGACCATAAGTGACATGTTGAATGCTGTTATGTTTTATGATGAGGCACAATGTTATAAGAACAGTTTTTCACATTCAGTTATCTGTATTTTTTTATTCTCAGAGTCAGAAATCACTCCAAACAGATTAAGGCATAATATTTTTCTAGATGAAGCTGTCTTCTGTTTGCCACAAAACAGTTTGCTACTGTTTTGGTACAACATGAAATGTAATTCTCTACAGTTCCAGGAGTTCCAGATAGTCAACAAGTGAAACAACAAAACATTCAAAACAAAACCAAACATGTATGCATCCCTTAAATGTAGAGTTTAGTTTCTTAACACACCAAAAAAAACAAAAAAAAATGAGCTGTACCCCTTTCAGAAGAAGTTTTGTTCAACAAAGTAGTTCTCACATTTCTGGGAGCTCTTGCTCTTCTACCAGTTGCCCAAATTTTATTTGGTAGAGCACCACTGCCATGGAAAACAGTAGTCCTTGCAGGGAATGGTACAAGCTCCAGAAAGAAGTGTTTGTATGTTTGTACATTGTTTTCTTTCAAATATGTACTCTATATTTCTTTTGACACTACAAGTTTCCACTGTGATTTACAATTCTAAATACAACCCTAGTTATCAGTAGACCAGTAAAAGAGGAAAGCCCCTCTAAGTCTAATAGTGAATCTACAGGGTACTCTCTCCACAGGCCGTAAAATAGGAAGAACAGGAGAATAAATACCGAAAACAACTTCTATCATGTATATATATATATATATATATAAAAGGCACAATAAAATCACTGGTTTTGCTTATCAAGTAAATCTTGAAATGAAAAATGAAAAGCAAAAGAAGGCTCCAAAATAGAGTGCTCTTTCATAGATAAATAGTACTACAAAAATGTATACTTCCCTAACCAAAGCCTAACTTTCTGAAGCTCTTCCAGTGTCTTAAAATTCACTTCAAATAATGGAATTGCAGCCTCTCTTTAGAAATTTTGTCTTCACTTTTCACTTTTGCTCTCCAATTACCATAAGAATTTGCATCCACAAGCCAAGCAATATTTAACACTAGTTAAATGTATTATATTGCAAAACCAGTTTAAGGGAAGTAGTAATTAACGGCATATCATTGGGGCTTACAGATCTTAGTGATGTAGGAATATTTACTCAACATTATTCTGCCTGCAGCAGCTTTCTTATAGCAGGTATACATCATTAACTCCTTGATGTGCAGTTAACAGATGAACAAGAAAAGAATGAATTCAAAGTAAAGAGGAAGTTGACAGGAGAAGCCAAAGTGCCATTGTTTGTTTTCTTGAATTTAATCATTTAAACCCAAAAGGTGCAGTGTTTGGTTTTCTTCATTTTGCTTTTTCAAACCTTAAAAAAGCTGTAAACCATGTCCAAGGCAGGTCCCAAGTACTAGGGTTTCTTGTTCACAGTGTAATTAACACTACCCTGCCAACTCCTCAGTATAACAGAAATGATCTTCCTCTCCTAACTAGTATAACTAAAGAAAACTGAGGTGCTACCTCATCATGTGAAATCTGCAAATTTCATGCCACTGAAGTGAAAGTCAGAACAAAACTTTCCGTAGCGTTGATGGCAAATGACTACTGAAATGCAATTGCTTGAGTTTTGTGAAGTTGTTTTAATAAGACATCATCTTTCATGACGTGGATGGGAAACGTAAAGGGGAACAGTCATTGCTGGTATCCAGTTACTGCACAGACTCCAGCTGTGAGCCACTAATTGACTTCTAGTCTGTTTGTTTTGTTGTTTTGGGTTTATCTAAATTATTATTGCAAAAAGAATTTCATAATGCCTTTGGTAAGACTTAGCGATTCTGCTGGACTAATGACTGCAAAATCTAACATGAAACCTTTTGCAAGTAACTCATTGACTGGGGATTGTAACAAAGGAAAATAGTAGGAAAATATTCTGTTTTCAATGTAGCTAGCTTCTGTTGGTTTTCAACTATTAAGTTTACATCTATTTGAGGAAACACTAACAGTCAGATATTCAATCCACTCCAGGTCTGAGGTGGGTTAAGTATGAATCTCATAGCAGGGCACACTACCTTTGGCACAGTACTGTATTTGAATGGTTCTCAGACTGGAATCAGCTGGTGCTTGGCAGCACTGCTTAGAGCCTGGATGAAATACAGGACCATATCTGTCAGTTGGATGTGTCTTTAGATACCTGTGTCCCCAGAAGCCAGATTTGCAAATGAGTTTATAATGCAGTCTTTGCCTTTTCTCAATAGTGCAGCCCTTAGGTGATCCATGGAAAGAGAAACGTCCAGTGCTGTTCAACTGCAGAAGGAGAATACACACACAGAAACAAATGTGTGCCCATGACTGAGGGGAATGCTAATCCTTCCTGGATGAGAAAGTGAATCTGCACAACAGATGAAAGCCAATATCTTATATTGCTGCATATCCTTCCACTAATGACCACCAGTCAGATGAATTCTCAGGATATTCAGTAATTTGCCCAAGTGGAGTTTCTCTTTATGCTCTTTTCTCTGTCCCTCCTTTTACTGCCTGCTCAATTCCAGGCTTCTGCATTGAAATGGGAAGGTTTCTATCACTTTACACATTTTATATAATCAAATCCTTTCTTTAAATTCTATCTAAAGTAACTAAATACTTCAATAGCTAATATTCCCTTTCACCACTGTGAAGTTTGTATCATTTTAATGATACAGCAGCTGAACACTTGTTCTTAAATTATGTAAGAAATAAAGTGACTAGAAATGCAGGTTTTATCTTCTTCTTGCCATTCATTATTCTTTATGAAGCTCCATCATGTCCTCTCTTATTCATACCATCCCTAAACACATTTAATCTTTCCAGTTTCTCCATATGGAAAATTTTCTCACCCAGCCTCTACTAATTTCCAGTGCCTCTCTCTAGATACTTTCAGTATTCGCTGTATCTGTTTTGTAGTCCAGGTCCAAGAACTGAACGAAGGTATTAAAGACGTAGCAGATAACTGAATTGTGGGAATTATAGCATTTCCAGTCCAATCTTTCTTTCCCACTAACATTTTGCTCACTTTCTAAACACTGCTGTCCATTGAGCTTTCCACAATAACACCAGGATTTTCCAAGCAGTTGCACTCAATTCAGATCCCAATAGGCCGGTGAATAACACAGAATATTCTATCCAGATGTAAGTTTTCCTAGCATGAATCCCTTTAGTCTCTGTAGTGTTTATTGAGTTCCTTAGGTTAAGTCTCTGTTCACTGTCTCGGAGGATCTTTTACAGCAAGCAAAATCAAATAACGGTGTGTGTTCTGTATGCTGTCACACCTTTTTACCCCTTTCCAAATCAGTGAGATTTTCAACATACTCTTTTAACTCACACATTTCCTAGAGATGCCAGGTTGTCACAGGAGGCCTGCATGTGCATACCCTTGGGATATATCTGTACTGTTCCCCACAGTGAGTGAAAACACTGCCAAGGATGTCTGTAACTTACAGCACTGCACTTCAACTCATCTATTGCCTGTCTCTCAGCAGGTGACTTGGCTGTCTTGTTTACAGTAGCTTGGTTTCTCAGCATGACAATACACAGTGAAGGGCAGACATGAGCCTAGTCACACTGAAAGTCAACCAGATAGTAGTAATATTTGCTTTCCAGCAGCTTTGAATGCTCAGCAGTACCTTCTCTCCCACCACAAGTTGACTGTATAAACATCCGACAATTACTGCATTAAGGAATCAGCTGAAAGTCTGAACACACAAATACTGTTTCCTTAAGGTAGTATTTCCTCACTACAGTCAAAAACCGTACGGTAGCTCCATGAAAGGGAAATTTTTCCTTAACAAAGCTGGAGCCTAGGGGTTCATCACCTACCTTAGCATACTCACGTTTTATTATTTCCTTCAATTATCGCTCCAACTCATTTTCCAAGTACAAAAGTCCCTAGCTTCCAGGAGGATGACTAGCCCCTAGACACAGGAAAAAGGCTTCACACTGTCTCCTGACAGAACTATCGTTGCAATTATTACTCTGATTAAAATTCATATTATACATATCTAAAAGGCTGCAATTAAATTAGGCCCCACTCTGCTAGCCACTGCACAAGTGTGTAACAAATTCCAGGCCCTCAGGAAAAATGCTTAATTCCAATGTAAATTCCTTGGGGCAGAAATTATCTTCATTTTTGTGCTGTGGGAATACACTGCCTGGCACTGGTGGACCCTCTAGTCTGCACCACAATCCTAATAACAATACTGGTAATGGTAATTAGTATTAGAATCAAATATTGTTATTTCAATTTTAGCACATCTTACCTCTCCCTCTCTTTGTATTTATTTGTTTGTTTTCAAGAGTGTCCTAAGTATGTATTTTATTTTGGCCTAAGAATCCTTTCTTTAATGTTCTAGTGGCGTGCTAGGAATACTTTGCTCTGCTTACCAGGAACAAAGAGTCCAATGGCATAAGTGTTTGGTGGGATGAATGGTGTTCCGAGTAAGGACAAGTGGCAAGAGAGAGGGGACATCATCAAAAGCTGTTCTTCTGCTCCATGTGAATGTTAACACTTGCTCAGTGTTCCACAATGAACTCCCTCGGTACACTGTGTTACTGGAAAAAAATCTTCCACACTGAGAAAAGACGCACATGTCACTGTTGAGTCAGAAGCTGGCAATGGTCATATCAGCATGCTTTTTAATTTTTCAAATGGTCTTTTTTTTCTCACCCTCTCCCAAGGAATTTTGCATTCCCTAAATGTTTTTGTCAGAAGGTATTCCAGTTGTCCATTTGAAAGTACTGTTTTTAACCCAAAAATGGGAGAAATGGGGACAAAACATCAAAACACAGACGCAGGATATCTTAGTGTTAAAGTTACAAAATGTGACACCGATTACTCTGTGGGAATACAATGGTGATTAATTGCTGGAAGGCAAGAATTTACTATTTTTTATGTTTCATTCCTCCCACAATATCTATAGAAATACTATCAGTCAGTCTCAGTATCAAACTGGCCTATTTGCAGTTAGTGCCCTACTTCTAAATGTATTTGAACAGTTGGGTTTTAGATGACATTAAGCCAGGTAAAACTATATACATTTCAAGTAGAGTTTAAAAAAAAAAGAAAAAGAAAAGAAAGAAAGAACTAGAATGGTAAACTGGCAAAGGATTTGTCCTCAAAATACAGATTATATCCATCTATAGAAATATCTGATCCCTTTCAGCAAAACATCACCATGACCTTGATATGAAAAGTAATTGATATCTGCACAAAACTAAGGCACACCTGATTGTGCCTGTCTGCAAATCTTTTAAATATTGCTCAGCTGTCCCAGTTGCACCTTCTGGAAATATAATTATCTTCAGCCTAGAAGTGTGTGTGTAAAGTTGCATCAAAGATTAAAAGCCTCAGAAATATGCAAAATAATAACAATACTCGATTGCTTTGTTTCAGTGAGACTAGAGAGCAAATAAGTCTATCGACAATTTTTCTGGGAGAAAGTGCTATGAAAAGCTTTGTAAGAAAAATGAGGCAACCTACCAATGGCATTGTTTCTTGCTGTCAAAACAACGATCACTTCCTGCAGCAATGTTGGTGTCACCAAACTCTTCTCAAAACACATTGAGTTAACCAGTCCCCTTATTTTTCCAAAAGGTTTTAGAACATCAACTGCATTCCAGCTTTCAGGCTTTTTAAAGAACAAAATTAAACAACAATATTGTTCCCCCATGTGATTAAAAAGATGAAAATATTATTCTATATATGGGAAAGAGAAAAAGTATGTCTGTTATGCTACGGGAGATGGCACACGGCAAATCATTCACTTCTCTAATGCCACTCCTTCCACCTCAGAGCAAGTGAATTTGCTGAGGTAAAGTATTCTATTCAGCTGGCTGGACTCACAATGTATTATTTTTTTAACTCCAGAATTAGTATTTAGCATGCAAATAAGACAGATAAATATGCGGCGACCCGTCTTTCATATCCAACCTTCCATCTCTCTCCCTTGCGCCGTCATTGTGTTTGGCTGTGATAGGATCTGCCAGCAGTTCTGCTGTGAGCTGCACTGCTTTGTGAAGAGTTCCTGGGGGGCAGCCTTTCTTGTCTTTGGCAAACTCTTCCTAAAGAGTATTTTCTGCAGAGTGCCAGCAGTTCTTGGCAAAGATTCATCAGCTCACAGTGACTTGCAGGGCTGATACTTAATTGTCATCCCCTGTAGCTTAGCAGAAGCAGGAGCTGAGATGGATAATGCATCCTCTGAGCTGCACCTTGCTTGTTGGGTTTCTTCTGTTTGGCAAACTTGGAAGACCAATTTTATATAAACTAGAGAAAAGAAGACACTTGTCTTGCACTTTGAGTGATGTTGACTATGAATCAGAATGTTTCAGGAAAAGAAATTACATGAAAATAGATTCAACAATCTGATACAAATGAGCCCTTAGTGGATGAAGAAAGAAAGGCTGGAAGAAGAGGAACTGACTCAGCTTCTGCCTGTCATACAAAGCTGGAAGAAGACATGCAGGTAAGGGTCTGTGACATGCAGTTGGCTGTTGCTGTGGGAAGGCATGCCGTCCTCAGGGTAAAGCGAGACCCTGAAACTCAATGTGTCACAGTCTGATGGCACTTCCCATCCACTTGGCTGTGGGGGAAACAAGATCACTGCCAGAAGGGCAGCCAAAGACACTGCCAAGTTTGTCTTTTCCAAGCATTAGTGGACAGATAGGTGAACACTATCCACTTTAACCTGATTCATTGTTGTCCCCTCCCTCCATTCTTTCATTCACCATCACCCTTTCTACCACCTGCATTTCTCTTCATGCCGGCTGCCTGCACGCCACCCGGAATAGCAGGCTCTGCTCTTCCTTTGTTGCTGAACACGAGGAAATGGTTTCAAACTAAAAGAGGGAAGATTTAGACTGGATATAAGGGGAAAGATTTTGCAGTAAGGGTGCTGAGGCACTGGAACAGGTTGGCCAGAGAGGTGATGGATGCCCCATCCCTGGAGGCATTCAAGGTCAGGCTGGAGCAGGCTCTGAGCAAGCTGATCTAGCTGTGCATGTCCCTGTTCACTGCAGAGGAGTTGGACTAGACGGCCTTTAAATGTCCCTTCCAACTCAAACGATTCTGATTCCTACCCCCTCAGGCCCTGCTGCATCAGACGAAACGAGCAAACAAAAACCCTTCTGCACTCTCGATTCCCACGACAGACAGCTCATCTCAAGGGTCCCAGCAGCACGCTCCAGCCGGAGAGCAGCTGCTCGCGGAGCTATATCCCTTTTACAAGACGAAACGTAAAGAAGTTCGAGAGGCTCCAGACGGAACGGGGCAGGAGCGCAGGTGAAGTGCCGCCATTTCGAGGAGCGGACACCCGCGATCCCCGCTGCCTTGGGGCGGCCGAGAGGGTGGGGAAAGCATCCACCCCAGGGTCGGGCGCTGGGGTGAGGCCGGGCCGAGAGGGAGGTGCCGGCTGCAGCGCGGCGGGGGAGGCAGGGATATTCCTGAATGAACGGCTCCGTCCCCGCCTCGCCTCGCCCCGCACCCCCGCCCGCCACTCGCCGCCGCCGCTGCGAGGCGCAGCCAGTTTCTATAGCGACGGCGCCGATCCTCCGAGTAGTAACAAAGCCGGCTGCCCGCGGCCGCGCCGGACGGACGGGGGGAAGCGGCTCCTTGTCCCCAGGGCACCGGCAGGTTGCGCCCAGGCAGGTACGGGGCAGCCGGCTGGGCTGGGCTGGGCGGCGGGGAGAAGCGGTCCTGCGGGGAGCGGAGGCAGCTGAGCCGTGCGAGGTGCTGTTGCTGCTGCTTGCCGGGGTCGGCTAGCAGTGCGGGGATGGGCTCTTAGGGAAGCGGTATGGCGGACCGGGCTCTGCAAGCGGTGGGCAGCGCCGGGGCAGCGCTCCCCGCCCGGGGCCGCCCGGCTCTGCTGTACCGCTGCTGCTGAAACACGCCGTGCCCCGCCTGCGAGACGTGGGGTTGCAAAGTTTCATTTGTTCAGCTCGGTGAAGTAACGCTGAGCGGGGTGTGAGAGTTTTGAAATGCGTTGTTGTTTCAAGAGGATTGTAAATAGCAGAGCGTCGGTACGGAGGGATAATGGGGAGAATGCAGCTTGCTTTAAGCAGTAAGCGTGCTAAAGGGTTGCGTGTGAGGTGAGGTCGTCGCTTTCAGAGCCAGGCTGAGGTGAGGTGTTAGGGGTGATGAAACGCCTTCCCTTGGGGAAGCAGGGTTCCTATCAGCACGAGGCCCTCAGCACGCAGGCAGTGCCCGGGCAGGTGCAGTGGCCTCTATAGCACAGACCCCTCGGCAAAGTCCACAGCAACTTCCCAATGACACCAGCGTGGCTGACCTTGCGTGGTCCTGAGCAAACGAGGCACAGGGTGGGACAAGGGAATAGCCAGCAGGGCCCTACGGCGGGGATCATCCCTCTGATAGCCATGCTCATACACCATTCCTCGTGATTACTGGTGGGTGGGCAAGAGTGGAGACGTTAAGTAGCACACAACATAAACAGCGGGTATGCTGAGATTTAAAACAATACAGGGAGTGATATCAGGCCAGTGGAACCCCAACGCTAAGTATTGACTGGAGGAAGTTGGAGCGATGTGTGAAGATAGTGACTGTTGAATGAAAGGTGAACTTACCGACAGCGCTTCAGAAAACGAGGTGAAAATATGTCACTGGGTGGAAGGAGATGTGCGGCTCTTAAGCAATTGTGAGCTCAAGTAGCATGGAAAATAGAGGTGTTTTCTTCTCCCAAGAAGCGTGTAACTGAATTTAAGTTTTAAACGAGGGTTAATCAAGGTTAAATGTTTCAACTCTATCTGTTTTGGTGAGGATCTCCTATTTAAATTTCATACTGAGAATTCAGATCTCCTTTTGAAAAGGAAAATTACTTATTTAGAATTTCTTGTTTACATGGGTTGCAACAGTTTGCCCGGTGTTTATCAGCTTTTGTCCTTTGTTCCTTGCAGAAGTGTCACGGCAGATATTTTGTTCAAAGAAGTTATAACCTTCTGAATGACCTCTGTTTTTCATGCAACATTGGAAAGCTAACTCTTGATCAAGTTTTTTAAATGTGTAAAAATGGAGACCTCATATTAGTTTAGCATGGTGGAAAACAACGTTTCAAAACCTTTACCCATGGCTATCTGAAATTGAATGCATGTAGCAGAAAGTAAAAGGTCAGCTGTGTGTAATAAAGACCTGGGGACCTATACTCCCTTAGATGCATGGCAGAGAATGAGAGAAACACCAGAACTCAATACAGTCCTGCCTTGAAAGCTTAAGGGATAGGCAAAATGTTTATGGTTACACAGCTAGGTGACATTTCCATCTTGAAATTTTCGAGTAGAACAACTGCAAACTACTTGGTGAAGTTTACCAGTGGGAAAAAAAAAAGTGTCGTAGCTGAGGCAGTGCCATGAAGACACAAGGCAGCTCACTGTAGATAGTACGTCCTGTAGCATAGCCTGGCACATAGAAGGGCTTCTAATGGGACAAGCAATTCAAGCACTTAGATCGCTGTCTCTCACACTGTTATTTCACACCTTCCTGATGCTCCTGCATCCGAAGCAGTCTTACAGGAAGCTATTATCAAACTGTCATGAAAATACCCTCTGAAGCTGTGTTCTCTCTAAAGCTGTGTGCTCTCTACAGTGATACAAGGCAACTGCAGGAGTCAGCACTCACAACTATTTCTCCTGCTTCCATCAGTCTCAGTTTAAGGTATCTTTGTCTGTGTGCTAGGTTTGATGACTCTGTGCTAAATGATTTGCTGGAGATGCCTGTGTGCTTGCTGCAGCCAGCAGCTATTTCAGGTATATGGAGACACCACCTGCTACCTCGAGGCTGCAGTTTCAGTCCCTTAGCAAGGTTGCTAAGGAGTTGCAGACATCCTCAGAGAGCAAAGCTCAGGAAATTCTCCTGTGGCCTTTGCAAGTGTGCTGAAATGCTTATATCCAATATAAACTACTGTTCTGACGGTAATGCAATACAGGCAGATGTGCACCTTAGGATAGTGTAACATACAATGGTTGTGACTTTCTAATAGAAAGAAAACACTGGCAAGTTTGATAGTGCTGTAGTAAGCTGCAAATTGCTCGGGCCTCCTGGAAGTGTACCTGAGGTTTCGAATTCATTTGCAAAGACGCATAGAGAAGTACAGCCTTTTTTTCCCTGGTCAAAGACATGCTGCTTTTAACCTACTACAGCCCTGCAATTTTTTATACCCCAGTTTTCTGTGGTGTCACTCAGCTTGGTTTTCTTACAGATATGATACAGCACAGTCGTCTAGGCATGATAAATGCTGTAATGAAGCATAACTTTCCTATTTTATCATTTTTCACTACAGATAGATGGGTCCAATTTTTCAGGTTGGGTGGGGCTTAAAATGAGTGAAATGTGAAAATAGGGCTGCAGTGAGGAGTAAGGTAGGGTTTGATGTGCAGCCAGTGATGAAGGCATAGCTGTGGACTCGAGGAATATGGTAGGAGAAAATTCTCTTGGGACTGCCCTGAGTCAGGCTGAGATGGAACTGGATCTAGGACATGCTGGTGAAGCTGTGGCCAGGAAAATCCATGGGTATGAGGATGTGTGCTCCAGTTCCTCCAGAACATATCCAAGTTAGGGTCTGAAGGCTTATGGTTTCTATCTGATCTGTTTATGCCACTTTTTATAAGGCTTCAAGGAACCTCTGTAGCAAAAGGTTGGTCAGGAAACCCCAAACATTCTGTGTTAGTACAAGGACAGCCGTGCTCCAGGCAGAGGAACTCATCTTGGCAGGCAGCTCACAGCAGAGACAAAAATCCCGTTGCAGATGATAAATGGATAGCCAATCTGTAAATCACAGGAGCAGATGTGCTTCTGTGAACAAAAAGGAAACATTCCATCCTTGGTGACTCACAAGCAGTGACCTGATAGAGTCTGCTTGAAAAAGCGTCTGACCTTGGAGCTTCTGCTGTGTAGAACAGTTGCCTGCAAAAGGATAGATGCAGCAACTGCACTGTAGGTATTGATAAAGGAAGAGCTTACCAGGAACCTGTAGAAGCCAGTTGGTTTCTGACACATGATGGCAGATCTGGAGTATCTACACAAGGTTGTTCTGTAGCAAAAATAAACCCAGTCCAACCTAGAGCTGATCCTGGCCTTTCACTCTTACAGCAATTCCTGAAGTAACCCTGAAAACAGCATGAAGAGGCTTGCCAGTGCTTCTACCAGTGATGAAAATACTTAGCTTAGTTAATTAGAAGTTAATGAACAACTTAAGAAATTTTGGGTAGCGTTTTGAATCACCCTTTGTCCAGGTGAAGTGTTGTGTAACACACTTGTTATGAGGGCTTTTATCTTCCTGTATCCTTTTCAGTTCATTGAATTACATTCATATGCTGTTAAAGTGACAGCCAAATGAAAAGTCAGTGCCAAACGAAGCAGAGCTGTGTTTGGTTCTAGGTTTAAATGGTGTACAATGAGTCATGGGGCTGCAGATTAAACTAGGAATAAAAACATTCACCAAATAACCACCAGCTATCCCGCACACTCTTCTTGTAGAAGAAAATACTTGGTGACTGTATGACTAAAATTGTATTGTACTGAATATACTCAATAAAAAGCTGACGTTTTGTAACTCACTAGGATTTGGTTTGGCTTTCAGTATGTTATAGCTGTTTTACCGTGTCCTCTAAATCAAAGAGAGCTTTTGTACCTGATTCTGTATTCCTGTAATCAAGTTTCTCTCATTCATTCACAGGCTAAACAGATTGAGCTCCTTAATGCCCTCACTGGAAGGAGTTCTTTTCAGCTCCTGAATAATTTTGAGTGATCTCACTGTTTCTGTCCAAATCATTCAGTGTCCTTTTAAGTATGTGACCATCAGAACTGTGCAAAACACCATAGTGTGACCCTCACAAAAGTATGAGTCGTGCTGTATCTACGGGAAAATAGCTGCTTTTTTTTCCCTTTTCACCCATCCCACATTGTTAAGTCCATGTTGCTAAGCTCTCATATCCAGTCATTTGTCCTCTGACTTCTGTATAATTTTGGATTATTTGCTTTCCAGTAGACGGTCCCCCTCTCTCAAGGACTCGCTTGATAATGAGCAAAGTTTTTACAAAGGAAGCTCTCTGTGCTTTTCAGTATTCTGATGTAACTCTCCTTCCAGTTCCTTTCATGGCAGACTTGAAGTTGTCCCATCCTTCCTGTAGGTGTCTGAAGTCCTTGACATTTGTGCTGTTAACAATGACACCTTGCACGGTATTTTTAAACCAGTGGAAATATGTTCTTACTAGTCAGATCTATCTAAAAAGATGTAAAGAGAGAGCATATTATGTGCAGATTATGCTTTTCATTGGCAATCAGACAGTGTTTTGCTCTTGAGAAGGTAAGCATAGGTGACTGCTCACTTAAAGATCAGCTAACGATGAAAAATATAATTTCTGGCTGTCTCTACCTTTTAAAAATGAGGAATGGACATCTAGCCAAAAAGACAAAAACTGCCCACATTATGCCATGTGTTTCTCTTAGCCTAAAATATTAACACCTTCATTGTGAGCTACCATGTCTCCCAAAGGACAGAGAATAGAGGACGTACCAGAGATGAATCATCTGTTTTCATTGTCAATCGTTCAGGCAGCATGGTGATGGATGGATAAACAGATAGAGTCCAGATTTGTGTGCCAGCTTGGCAGCTGGCAGGTAAGTCCTGGGAAGCCCACCAAAATGTGTTCTCAAGAATCACATCCCTATCTAATATGCTATATTTTGCCAATACATTTCTATCCTAGAATACAAAGCCTGTTCTTCAGACAATAAGATCATACTTCAACGTAAGTAATTTCATCATTTCAGTGAAACTTAAGCACGTGTGTATTTGTCCTTGTGCTCAAGAATCTGAAGAAGAATGCTTTCCTCGGTAAGGAGATAGGGAAGCAACTCTTAAAAAACATAGAAAGAATGAAACAGAGAGGGAAGTTAAAGGCATATGAGTAATGTAAAAGCAAAGCAATGATATTGGGTAGCGATGGATGCCACAAAATTCCCAGATGAACTAGGTTTCCAATGAATCTTTTGTCACCTGTCTTTTAAAAATAAATGAAACTCTTGCATGGCTGCTTTGCATGTCTGTGCCACCCTCACAGGCAAGTTAAAGCATTTCATAATGTTGGAATGGAGAAACACTGGTTGCAGTGGTATCTCCCTACCTTTCCCTGGTGTAACTCAAGGCAACTTGTCCCACAGTGGTATGCTGTGCTTACAGTCCTGAGAACACTTGCATTTATGAATGTATTGTAACGTGGCCAACACATTTGCTTCATGCTGAAGTGTGTTTTTTAGGGGCTGGGGATGGCTTTCCATGTGTTTATTAATGTAAATATACTGCTAAATATAATGCCGTGACAAACAGTAACTCCCCAGAAACAAAAAAGGATCTAGTGATAATTCCGTGACTGGCTATACTGTTACGTAAGGTGAACATCACCTGGTAACTTGTGCCCCAGAGCTCTTTCGATGGTGTTTGAACAGTTTGCCCTGGGGCTCTGGAGGATTAGGGCTGGGAGGAGAGCTTCAAGGAACCATTGCTTTGATGTTTGTATACACGTGAAATTAAAAACTGTATGTGTGTGTACAGCCCTTGATGTGCAGAATTTAGTCTAAACAGACAGAGGTATAACATGTCAAAATTTCCAGAAAAAAAAAAATTATATTATTTGACCTCACCTTTTGATTGAAAATGATTTGAATGGTTTTCTATATTTTGTGTGGTTTTCTTTGTTCTTGATGGTGTTTTTGTATGTGTGATTGTCTTGTAGGAAAGATGAAAGAAATGGGTCTATGAGGGGAGAAAAAGTACGGATGAGGAAAGGGATTGCTGGACTGGTGAATGAATGAGAACAGATTGCTCTCCTGGCAACATTCCTGTTAAAATGTATGGCTTTGGACTACCAGTGCACACTGCAATCTTTGTTACAAATGTTGTAGAAAATACACTGAAGGAGTGTGGAGCTCTCACGTAACAGGCAAAGCTCGGAAGATGTCTGCAGAGCTGCATGTTTTTGGTCAGCTTTTCTTTCACAGGGGCTCCACAGATGGTCTGTGGGGTGCTGGAAGCTTGAGGGGAAGGGAACTGCAGTGGTGTAGTCATGCTCTGCAGCGCCAGGTACCCCAGGAAGACTGGGGGTCTTCCTACTGGCATCTGGGCTCTGGGATATAGTAGGCAGATATGAGCAGGTCAGACCAGCACTAGAGTTTTTTCTAGTTAAACTTTGAGCCTAAAAGGGCAGTTGCTGAGGAATAGAGCACAGAGGCATCTTTGAGCCCCTGCTAGATTGAGCTAGCTTAATGGTGACTATCTCCTTGTGCAATCATTATGTCTCATGTTGTTCATCACTCTGACAGGCCAGAAAGAACAAACATCATAATTAACGTGAGACGTTGTGATAATGGCACTGTGTTCCAGCTTCAAATTGTTTACACTAAGCTTCTCTTTTATTTAAGTAATACCCTGGTAATTCTGTTAAATCTTTTCTTCAGTCTTGAATCAGCATTTAAGTAGAGGCATCAATTTAAACATCCTCTGCCTAAAGTGGGGGAGAAGTCTGTATCTGTGTGTGTATGTGTGTTTATTGAGCTTTCCCTCTCAGTCAGTACTCCTTTATAGGGCTCGTTGTAGTGCACAGCTATGAACGAATATTTTCTGTGAGGTGTCAGATAAAATTCTCTAGCTAAATATTATTGTATGTGTGTACTTCTTGACAGTAGGAGCCTTTATTTGTCAAGGTAACGTTTAAAGAAATACATTGAGTTACTTTTCTTCAAGATTGTCAAAAATTCTGTGTTTTGTATCACTTGAACAGCAGTTATTAGCAACAATGTTATCTGATGTGTCTTTCTTTATGAGGAGTTGGTGCTCATTTTTAATGAGAAAATCACAGAATTGTAGGGGTTGGAAGGGGCCTCTAGAGATCTAGAGATCATCGAGTCCAACCCCCCTGCCAAAGCAGCTCCCTAGCCCAGGTTGCACAGGTAGGCGTCCAGGCTGGTCTTGGACGTCTCCAGAGAAGGAGACTCCACCACCTCTCTGTGCAGCCTGTGCCAGTGCTCCGTCACTGCACTGTGAAGAAGTTCCCACACACATCTGTGCAGAACTTCCTATGCTTCAGTTTGTGGCCATTTCCCCTTGTCCTATCACCACACATTGCTGAGAAGAGTTCAGCCTCGTCCTTTTGCCTCCTACTCCTTAGATACTTAGAACCATCTCAGCTTTTATCCTGAGGTATTATATAGCTCTGTTTTCCTCAATATACAATAATGTATTCAGAAGCATGGAAGTATAGTTTGTGAAGCAACATATGCCCTCCATAATTCTTCCTGGAAAACACATATATGTTAGATCTGCTTTTGGAGAATGAGAATCATCACAGCGTTGCATATTGTAAAGAAAATTATCAAAATGTGAACATTCATGTAAGAAATATGTACACTTATATTAATTTGATAGTGCAGTTCATACGTGATTCAAATGAAAGTAATCAATGGTCTGTTTGCATGCTTCTTTTAATATTCTTTCATAGCATTGTGAATATGTAACAAATAAAAAAACCAACAGATGAAGATGAGCTTAGAAAAATTCTATGTAAGTGTCTTTGCTAAAACTGAGGATGCTCCCTTAATGACCAATCTCATCTTAGAGATAGAAAGGAGATGTCCGTGTTCAGGGGTGATGAGGCCCCAAGCAGTGACCCAGGTGGCAACTCCATAAAGGTATGGGATAAAATGTCATCTGACAGAAAGACCCGGGGTATATTTGACAAATACAGTAGCAGTAGCTATTAACGTTTTCAAGCAGGTACACTCTTAAGTTAGGGATTTGGAAGATGAAGGAGTAATAAATTTCTTTATTTCTCCAGAGCAGCACTGTGATCCTTACCAGCTGTGAAATGCCAATGCCTGTCCAACTTCTCATGTGCTCTGTTCAGTTTACTGTCTTACAGCCTCGTGTGGCTCTTAAGACCTTTCTCATCATCTTGTTTGCTTTGTGTGAGGAAGACTAGCTGTGTGGGTGTGAGAGGTTGTCTTGTGTCTGCCTCAAGATCACTGAAAGAGCCGGAGGGGCGGATATGAGTTCTTCTCTGTGAGTCAGGCTTTGAAATGTGTCCAGCGGGGTTGTGGATGAGGTTGTAGACTTTATCACCAGAGACTTTCAAAATTAAAGTGGGCAAGTATGCCTTTAGAACTGATTCCTGTAAAGAACTGCGGTGACAACTTTGATTGTTATGGATAGAGTGTGGAAGCACTGGACAAACAGCAGAAGCTGTAAGAATAGCTGTTGATGGCTCCCAGATTAGCAGGTCGTCAGGATATAGCAACACATTTGCATAGGTGCAGTTTTTCCAGAGAGCTCAGTCGATAAATCCTGATGACTTGCAGAGATGTGACCTGGACAAGAGTATGTTTATTGTTGGTGCCTAAAGTCAATAAAAGGCATATCCAGTGGCAGTGCATGGTTGCTGGGAGTTGGAATGCAGACTGGATAGCTGGCATACCTGCTTCACCATGTCATCACAAGGGTTGCATCTCCTTTGCTGAATGTTGGGCAGACTGTCTAGGTACATACATCTTGGTGCTTAGAAGTGTCCCTACACAGTGCTGCAGTACTGTTTTCTAGATTTTCCAGGAACGGATGTCCTCCAGAGCTTTCTTCCAGTATAATTTGTTCTGTTACTGTGTGACGTAACTGCAGGAATTAGTGGACTATGTTCCATGGACTTCACTGCACAGGAGGTAAGATTAGTGTAGCATTCTGGCCCTTTCTTAAATTTCTGTTTCAACTACCCACATCCTCACTGATAACTCTTAAAAGTTTTTTGCTTTCTTTTTTAAATACGAATTTGTGTCACCCAGATATAAGAAAAATCCTGAAGCATTTTCAGAGCATAACAGTTAGTGTTTCATATCTGCAGGATTTATTCTAACCAGCTGTTAAATACACAGGTTTCCCAGGAAGGTGGTCATGGCACCAAGCTTGCTGAAGTTCAAGACAGTGTTTTTAGTCATATGGTCTCATTGTTGGGTGGTTCTATGTGGAGCCAGGAGTTGGACTCAGTGATCCTTATGGATCGATTCCAACTGGAGATATTCTATGATTCTACGATAATAATCTTAGGCTTGAAAAAATTCTCTTCAGTGGGTCTTTTTGATCAGAAATCTGTAAAGCTATGAAGGTTAGAAGCGAGTCTGAAATGTCATCTCAGTCATTGCCTGAGATGAGATCAGTCACAAGCAACAAGGATGACATAGCGTCTTCAACAAATATATATTTAGTGCCCAGACTGAACTAACCGAGTTTGCAGACTTTATCTCATTATGCTGTTTGTTGGGTGGAGTTGACAAGGAGGCTGGGACTCCTGTTGATCTCTACTGTAAAGCTGTTGAATATAGAATAAAGGCATGTTGCACGTGTTTCTGTCAGTTCAATTCCAGACCAGGTGTTGTGCTTGTTAGTTTTCATGTTGTCTGAGAAAGTGCAGTTTCACTACCAGCACTAAAAGACCTGCTGTGAATCCCATCATCCGCTTCCTGCACTGTCTTTATCCTTAATAGAATTTCCTGTGAGGAGATGCAAGCCGTTTGTCATGTTAGTCTGACAACTCAGGGAGTAAATGCTGTAAATGCATCTCTTCCCTACATCACTACTCTCCTTCATCCCTAGTCCCTCTTGGTTTATTCTTTTTATTTATTCATTTTTAATAGCTACTATTATGTGATTGATCCTGGCAGTGAGATAATTTGGTTACACAATGAAGTATTAATAGCTTTCTCCTAAATTTTATTTTGGTTGCTTTTGTAATATTTCTCTGTAGCTTTTTTTTTTTTAAGTGGTATTTCCAGTATCAAAATGAGTTCTAAGTTTTATTCCTATGTCCTTCCCTGCTCTTTCATTCTGTTGGTGCTTAATTACATTCATTCTCATCAGCATGGCAGGCAACAGAAACTTGTCACTTTTCCATTTATTTTCACGTTCAGGTTAGTAAATTTTTCTATTATTTATTTTTGTATAACATGCTTATTTTTGTATGTTTGAATAACGCAATTTTCTTCATTTCCCACCTTTGCTTCCTATAACTTAATTAAGTTATTATTATTAATTAATATTAATCTTCTTACTTAGGTTCTGTGCCACCAGTTAAAGAAATCTATAACCTTCTCTTTAGTAGCTAGCTTGACACTTTTACTGCTTCCCTTCCACATACCTAAACCAGTCCTTCTATCATGTTTGGCCATCTTCCTAAACCCTGTCATTCTACTTCTTTAAAACTCCTCACAAACTCACCTTGTGCATCAACTCAAACTTATTTTTATTACATTCAAATCTCTTCTCTATGTGTGGGCTTCCTTCTCCTCAGTGTGTCAATTTAGAAACTTTTTGTGGTACATTTTCAATGTCCACTCTGTACATAAAACCTTCAGATTCATCGTACCACTGCTGTCTCCAATTTAAGATTCCTTTCTCTGAAGTGTCCAAGAATCTGAGATACCGATCTTGCAAATTGTATTTTGTGCAGTGTTATACCAGCACAACATCAGTGACTCAATGGAAATGAGTCCTGTGATTTTGTAATGGTATAATCAAGATTTATTGCAGAATGCTAGGAAAGGTAATGGACATTTACTTTGAAGCTTCTTTTTAGTTCCATTCAAACTTTGTCCTTAATGACATCGTTACTGAGGTGTCATTGCAACATGTCTTCAGATCTTTAAGCTCAACTGTAACACACAATACTTAGTTTTCTTTTATGGGTTATAATTTAGCAAGTGAAATGGTTAAGGGTTACTATTGCTGGCAATCTCTCAAGAACCAACATGTAATGTAATGCTCCAGTGTTTCTGTTACTGTAGTAGCCTCTAGCTAGAATACAAAACGCATCTGTGACTGTGATGTTTCATTTGGACATGATACTATGTCTGCTGTGAGTGTATCAAATACTTACATAATGTTTGATCGGTAAGTCCTTCAGACTTGATATCCTACCAGTGAGCTGCCACAATTTGTGTATTCATAAACACCATCACTGAGATCTTGTCTGTTCCTATCTTTTTCTTTTGCACATCCCAGTGTATTAAAAGAGGTTTATCTTCTTGGGTAGGGAGCAGTAGCCCATGGTTTTTATGAATTACTAGATGACAGCACCGTTCTTTACTGATACATTCCATGTCTGGATTTTGATATTATGAACCACAGTTGATAGCAAGATTTAATAATGTGACAATTAATAAAAATATATTTACATGCAGATAACTCTCAGAATACATGGACCTCATTTTGAACAAGAAAGCAGCTCTCAGCAGTAAATCTCTTAGATGTGTACGTGGAAGTTTTTTGTTGTTTAGAGATGTAACTGTGTTAGTATTCTCAACCAACATACAATCTAGAAACTTCTGTTTGAATTTATAGAATTGGAATGATTTGAGTTGGAAGGGACCCTTGAAGCTCTTTTAGTTCCAATTTCCCTGCAATGAACTATTGCAATATCTACAGCTACATCAGGTTGCTCAGAGCCCAGTCCATCATTCTAATGGAAAGCTCCTCTTAGAGATAACCTTGTCAAAGGAAAGTTACTGCTGTAAAGCTATAACTACACTGGATTGGTTATTTGTCTTGATCTGGTCTATAAAGCTGTGCTCATTGCTGTGTGATGTGTGACTGACTTCTTACAGCAGTCTTTTAGTGAGTCCACTTAACATAACATTCCCTCTCTGAGCAGCTGCTTCTCCCTCAGTCCACCTTTGTGTATAACAACAGTGTTCTGTGAAGGCCTGCAGAAATAAGCACTTGACTGGAAAAAAAACACGATAGTTAAAATTTCTGAAACCTTCTACTGCAAGCCTTGTTGCTTCAGATTTGAAAAGACATTAGTTATTGTGACAAAGCTTTAGAAGGCATTTGAATAAAGGAACACACCCAGACATGATGAGAATAACAGCATTTGTATAAAGTTTTGAGGAAGTGCAGATGAAAGTTTCTGTTTTCTGTGGTTACTGGGTCTGTGAGTTGCCCAGTTCAGACTGAGACATGACCAAGTTTGGACATTTGGAGAATGGAAGGTAAAACTGTTTTTTAGGACATTGCCTCTTACTTTTCTAAACATGATCTTCAGTCCCTTAATGTCATACAGTGATTGCATATTGGCAGAATACGTTGATGCAGGCTGTAGATGGACGTTAGCATATTAACATAGGCCAGTGACCTGAGAAATGGTTCCTAAGTCAGGCTAAATGTCCTACAAACTAAGTTAACTTGGTTCGTGCAGAACTGTGTTGTTACACCAAGGTTGCTTCTAATACCAGATCTGACTCGGTTATATCAACTCTGTGTTGCATTTTAAAGTGTGTGTGTACGTGCTGTTGTAAAAGACATCCACCTCAATTAATGAGAAGGGCCCTTCAAAGTACACTTTCTGGGTTCACACTGTTTCTGCCCTCTGGAAACAAAGAACAAGTAGGAGCTCAGAAGTTCTTATGGAATAATCATTAGACTCTGGGGAAGAGAGCAGAAGTGGATTTTACTCAATTTCACTGAACTCTGTCAAGAAGTGAAGCTGAAAGAAAATGGTATTTTAACTTACTGCAGATTGTGGTCTGTGTTTGCAGAGATTTGAGAAAGTCATGGGGTCACAGTGGGTGGATTTTTTGTGTACTTAGTCTTAAAAGTATGTTAGTAAGATTTTTAGAGCAGCCTTTTTCGTAGTTGTATCATTATGATTCAAGTCATATTGTGGAGGTTTTGGAGAGGGTCCAGAGGAGGGCCACAAAGATCTTCAGAGGGCTTGAGCACCTCCCCTGTGAAGACAGGCTGGGGGAGCTGGGCTTGTTCAGCCTGGAGAAAGGAAGGCTGCAAGGAGACCTCATTGCAGCCTTCCAGTATTTACAAGAGGATTATAAAAAGGAGGGGGATCATCTTTTTACAAGGATAGACAGTGATAGGACAAGGGGGAATGGTTTTAAGCTCAAGGGGGGAAAATTTAGATTGGATATGTCAGGGAAGTTCTTTACAGAGAAAGTGCTGAGGTGCTGGACAGGATGCCCAGGGAGGTTGTGGATGTGCCATTTCTGGAGATGTTCAAAACCAGGTTGGATGGGGCCCTGATTGGGAGGTTGGTGGCCCTGCCTTGTGGCAGGTGGGTGGGAACACGATGATCCTTGGGATCCCTTCCAATCCAAGCCATTCTATGATTCTATACATAATAATATGAAGTGTAACGGGAGTATTAATATTGCTATATTAAATGCTATATTGAATTAAATACTAAAATTACAGTTTAGTATATGTGAGTTCAACTATTGTTTCCCAAGACTTCTCCCTTTTCTTTTCAAGATATTGGGACTCTGCAGTGTCAGACAGATTCGATTGTAATTGTCAGCTTTTCAAAAAGGCCATGCTGGTGGAAGACCAAGCCTGGAGAGGCTGTTGACACTTGGAAGTCTCCACTTGGTATGGATTGACAGGTGTTTCTCAAACATTCTGTGACTTGAAGTGACTGCAGTTGTTTCAACTGTTTCTTACTATTTTCCTTTCATCACGGTCTAATGCTCAAATTCTGAGCAGTAACTAAAGCAGAAAAATATGTTGCAAATTATTTGCATCTAATATGCAAACTTCATTGTCTGTAGTGTCCCGTATAATCCCGTACCATTTTTATTTTCTGTTTGTAATAACCTATCTAGGTAAAATACACAGCATAGTAAAATGTTCATTTATAGTCATATCCTTGGAAATGTCTGAAACAGAATGAACCCAGTTAAACATACCTTAGTGTTGAACAGGTTATTCTCAATAGCAACAGAAAAAGAAGGAAGTACAGCTTTATCCTGCTCTGGAATTACTTTCAGCTCCATTAGGATAAAGCTAAATTGACACTTTCTATTTAAATCGTGCTTTGAAGGCTAATTTGAACTTTATAATGTGTTAAAATGCTTTCCCGTAGCAAAGAGGAATTTCTCACAGAATGATGTAATCAAGATCAATTTTCTGTAATTTTTTTCTCACCTGATCCCTCTCAAACTATGTGACATAGGAAATAAGTCCGAAGAAAAGTAGTTCTATCATATTTTGGGGATCTGTCATATTGTGCATGTCACTTAACATCCTCCAGGACAACAGTGATTTTTTTTTAATTTAAAAAAGAAGGAAAAATGTTATTTGCTTGTACCTTGCTTCCAAGTGTACTGTAGCAAGCAAAACAGAGAGGTAAACTTCCAGAAGGTTTGAAACCTAATACAAAATTATACTGGCATTTAATAATGCTTAAGTTAGAGATAAATTGGAGACACATCTGTCAATCATTTAATTAAACATTTATGCCTATAATAAGAATACTGGCAAGCTTCTTATTTGTTCATCATTTTGTACATTTTCCAGTCATATTGTAGAATCACCATCCTACACTCTTTTCAATTCTCAGAAGAGCTCCTAAGGAACACAGAAACTAAAGCAAAGAAATAGTACTCCACCTTGTTTGAGAAAGCTGCCCCAAACCTCCCCTGCTACCAAATAAGAGAATGTCCAACACTTCTCTAAATTAATGATTTTAAGGTCAGGAGTTCTGTCATGAAATTTATTCTTACTGGAGTAGATAGTTTCTTGGTTTCAGAGTCAGAAAAGAAATGCCACTGGCAGTAAGAAAACAATACAAGAAGAAATGTTGGAGCAGCCTAAGCAAGCAGGTTGTTAGCCCATGAAATGGAAGTAATTCCATTCAACAAGCGTGTATACAGAATTAAACCTACTACCGTTTTAGATACAAATTTCAAACGATTTCTTTCTGTTTATTGATATAGTGTAATTAGCAGCCTGTTTAAATTGAGACAGCTATTAAAAGAGCAGATCCTTTGTCCTTTATTAGTTTTGTTCTTTAAACAGCCACAGAGCAGCCCACTGCCATATGTCACATTAAGAAGTCGTTCGATGTATTTCTATATAAATTGCTCATGAATTATATATGAGAAAAAAATCCTTCTCAAGAAATACTGGAGGAGGTCTTACTTGTTTCTACAAGCCTAACTAATGAAAATTTTTTTTTCTACATCATAGTCAGTTTTAAAATTCATATAATTACCGTAGTAGCCTCTAGCTAGAATGAAAGTCATTCAGGATAATGTGGTTTCAGGAAGACATTTACTGTTTATTCATATCATTTTCCACTACTATCTGACATGTAATGCACATCACTGGAATAACAAAGAGGTGTTGTGAGTTATATTGTTAAGAGGAAATGGAGTCTGGTGATACTGAGTGTGCACATGCAAAGGATATAGAAAGTGCCCTAGGAGCAAATATCACTATGTTGAATAAAGTGAATCCTTACTCGTCAGAGGGGGAAGAAAGGAAAAAAAAAATTAACTGTAGATTTTATTATTATCATTACCATTTAAGATGTCACATTTATATTATGTGACTTCTTGCACTGAATGATCAGAGATCCCTGAACTCTGAATGTGAAAATCTCCAATGTCCTGAACTGTGTATTTTTGTGTTATTATAATATGGTAGTGGATTGAGAGAGGTTGGGCAAGGACTGTAAATGTTTTAATATTACCATCTTATTTAAAAATATATATATTTTGTAATAGTTACCTGTGGAGCTGCCAGTGACTATCTGTTGTGGATGTTGCAGAGTTTCTACTCTATTCACAGCATTCAGGGGATTTCTTTTAGAAATTACCTCATTGCTTATCCCATCAAAAACTATGTTTTTATGAAAAGGCATTTTACTTAGCATTTATACAGTTGACAATAAACCAAGCAGGGCTCAATATGTCACATCATGTAACTCTTGTGCAAGGTTAGGCATTGATGAGAGTTGACAGGGAAATGCTCGTTGTTAAAACCCATCCAGTATTAGCAGAAATGTGGCGTGAAGCAGGTGGAACGTGTGATAGCTGATGGCACTTTGAATGCACTCTATTCAAATGTGAGATTAGTGAAGTAAAGCAGTTTGATGGTTTTTGGGGTTTTGTTTTGGTTTGCATTGTACTTAGCACAAACTGGAAAAATCCAGTGCAGTGGTCATTTCCTGCTGAGTCTGAGTGTAGCAAAGCTGTTGGAATGTGAAAGCAGTGCAGTGGTCCACGGGAGGTGGTTGTTTTCTGGTCTGTGCTGTAGTGGCTGTGGTTTGGGAAAACTAGAAGTGATCAAAGAACTTCTACGAGATTTTGGAAGGAAAGTATTTTGATACGTTTCTAAAACCCTACTTTCAAAGCACGGTTTCTTTCTTTAGCTACTTCGCTATAGTTTTTTCTGAGTGAATTGCTAGCGTTTGTGAATACGTGGATGCTAGAAGAGCATGTTAGTACATATAGTATATAACATTGGAAGAGGCTTAAAATCTGTAACAGATCTGTAAAGATAACTCTGGATCACTTAACAGAAGTTATTTTAGTAAGTGGGATTTACACACTGTATTTCTCTAAACAGAAATCTTAGCATATGAGTATTTCCATCCAAACAAGAGAGGTTGGACTACTTCTCTTTCAACGGAGTTGACTGTAAAGTCTCCCAGCTGTATTGCTGCTGCTCTGCTGACTTTGTTTCTCTCCCTTCCACCAGTTGTTTCCTGTGTGGAGGAGAATAAGCATTTCCTGTACTCCCTACAAGTGAATCTTTGCAAGAACTTCTTTATCTTGGAAAGTAAGTTTCTCAGCATTAATTTTTCTCTGTACTTTTTTTTTTTTACTTCTATTCCATAAGTACACTTGGCTTGCATTTAGAAGAAACTCTGTGGGTTATGACCTTTGAAAGCCTTGGAAAATATCATGCTGAGTAGGTCTCTGTATGATGATATCTTAAATAAGTTAATTACTGACCTCTTGTATTCATTGCCAATATTTCACATAACCCAAAATTCCACGCACAGAAAAAAGTGTTAGAGATAAGTGATAAATGTTGGCTTCATAAACTGGACAAGGATGAACTTTCACTAGAGAGGGGAAGCAAAAGTTTCCAATCTACTTTGCCTTGCCAGCATACTAAGGTCTGATATTGAGACCTCAGTCTACATCTAGTTGTTTCTTGTAAGCACACCTCACCTATGGAGTGTTTGATGAACAAAGCTTCTCATACAGACCACATGAAGTGAGTTATGGATACCTAAACACAAAATCATGGAATAATTTGGGTTGGAAGGCATCTTAGGGGGGCTAATCCCCTGGCTCAAAG
This sequence comes from Odontophorus gujanensis, assembly GCA_013399175.1. Taxonomy (NCBI): domain Eukaryota; kingdom Metazoa; phylum Chordata; class Aves; order Galliformes; family Odontophoridae; genus Odontophorus; species Odontophorus gujanensis. The sequence continues at coordinate 10,908 of VXAB01006862.1, read as the reverse complement.
AAAGGTTAAGTTCCAAGGGAGAGCAGCCTGTACAGGACTGTATCCAGTCATGCTTTCCATATCTGCGAGGATGGAGACTTCATTCTCACCTCCCTCAGGACTTGGTGTATTAACTATGATTTTTTTTTTTTTATTTGATATATCTAATTGAAATTCCTCATTGCAAATTCTCTGTTGATATCAAACAAGTAACTGGTACACCTCTATCTGAAAATAAATAAGCTGAAGTGGAAAACTGAGCATTAGGAATAGTTTGAAGTCATGACAGGTGTCAGAATTTTTAAATGTGAACATAGTACTTCAGAAATCTACCTGGGACCTCACTTTGACCTCAAGTCAATAGCAGTTTTATACTTGAATTGGAAGAGGTTGGACCCATAATTGAATTTGCTCTTGGAAGTTTTTACTTTACCGCCCCCCTAGATGTCAAGGTTGTCAAGAACATGCAAATTGTAGCATTAAAAAACTAATGAATGAATGGGATATCAGATCATGATTTAAAAAATAGCTCAAAGAAAAGAGAAAAACAAAACACAAACGCAAACATATTTTTTTCTACCAGATATTGTTTTCAGCACACAGTGAGCTGTGTGAATTGTGAATTGGCACTTTTTTTTATGGAAGACCATGATACAGAGGAGGAGCAGTTAATCTGTTCCCTGTTACAGTTCATTATTCTGCCAGTTTCTGGTAAGTACTCACCTGGGAAACAACCAAAAAGACACATTAGAAGATCTTAAGACAATAGAGTAGAGGTTGCTTAAATAAGTAGTTGGACATATTTCTCAAAAACTTTATGGTTTTCACAAGAAGTGGGGTCAACTTGAAGTCAAATTTTATTTAAAATTTTGAATTTTCTAATATTTTGTTAGGTTTGTGATTGGAGAGCTTTTTAGGGTACATGGTGTATATTAAGCTCAAAAAGGTGTCAGTTTTCAACATAGAAAGAACCAGCAAGAAAGTGGGCATGGGGAAAGAAAAAGAGAAAATTCCCTAAGAAATCAGGGAAGCAAAGAAGACAGATCTCTTGTGTTTTTAGATGTTTCTTCTGAGAAGGTTAGGAGGAAAATAATAATAAAAAAGAAAGTCTGGATAATATTAACAGAAATTAGTGGTTAAATTTTTGTTTTCAAAAGAAAGAATTTCTAACTGTGAAGTAATGGTGAGCACAAATCACACTAGAACACGTAAGGAGAAATGTGACATCTGAACTTAGCCAAAAAAAAACAACCAAGATACATTAAAATATCATTGCTTGTTATTAATATATTTTGAAGGGACTGTGAAGAGAGAAGTGTGCTGAAAGTAGTTCTGCCTTATACAGTGCATACAGCAAAAGAAGCATGAAAAAAGTTTATAGAATAACTCAGGAGTGAAACTACAAAAAGAGGATCAAGCAAGTGGTTGCATTCTGGAAATGAAGTTTAAGTTCCTAGTTTACTATCTGGGACTTGCAACAGAATCATTACTTCTTTTAATGATGCTAAATTTGGCTACCTGAAGACATTAGAATCTGGAAGACTTTTTAGTTTGAAAACTAGTTCAGGCTGAAGTGATACGTGTATGAATGTAATTCGTTGAGAAGTGGGTTGTTTTTTGTGAAAACTATAAATATTAATTAGAAAGGTAAGCATTAAAATGTAAAGATTTTTGAAGTTGGGGGTTTTCAAAGGGCACTTAACAATTTTCTGTGGGAAGCAGGCAGATGTTCTGGAAGTCATTTGGTTGATCAGAGATCTAGTTTTAAATCATAGGATGATACGCAGCAGTCTTAGTTGTGGAGCACCGACATGCTTTCTCTCCATTCTCCAAGCTACTTTCAATGATTTAGCAGCTGTTCCTGGCCATCTGAGAAGGTCTCAGTTGACTGGAGTATAGCAAATGTGGTGTCCATCTACAGAAAGCACAGGAAAGGGGATTTACAGAATGGCAGGCCAAGTTAATCTGATGTCAGTGCCCGGGAAAGTGATGGAGCAGGCCATCTTGAGCACATTTGGTTGTCCCCTAGCACTGGTGAGGTTGAACCTTAAGTACTGTGTTCAATTTTTTGTCCCTCACTGTAAGAAGAATTGAGTTGCTGGATCACATTCAGAGAAGAGCAACAAAACAGGTGAAGGGACTAGAAGATAAGGTGTATGAGAAGCAACTGAGGGAACAGGGATTGTTTAGCCTTGAGAAAAGGAGGTTCAGGGGAAACCTCATCACTCTCTACAGCTACTAAGAGGAGGTTATAACAAGGTGGGTGTAGATCTCTTTCAGGTGATAAGTGATAGGACACAAGGCAGAGTTTCACCAGAGAAGGTTTAGATTGGGTATTGGGAATAATTTCTTGATGGAGAGGCTGGTTAAGCATTGGAACGGGCTGTTTTTATTATATGTAGTGATATGTATGTATGTATTTGCCTGGGGAGGTGGTAAAGTCCTCATCCATGGAGGTATTAAAGAGGTATGTGGATGTGGTGCTTAGGGACATGGTTTAGTGGTGGGTCTTGGTAGTGCTGTTGGATGGTGGCTGGACTTGATTTCATTGGTCTTTTTCAACCAAAACACTTCTGCATCGGTAAGTGTAATTCATCTCAGTTACAGAAAACTAAGGATACTCAAAATGTTCAAAACTAGTTTTGTTGAGTTTTTTTTTTATTATCTTTTAGGTGGTACTTAGCCTTTGTATACATTGACATTTGACTTTCTTAGGACTATTTTGTTGTTGGTTTTTTTTTTCATCCTTTGATAAGTTAGAATCTGTAGATATTTACATATGCCTAAGAGTCCTCTAGAATTTTATATTTGGAATTAAATAAAAAAGACTAGCAGGAATGAATGAAGTGGCAGAAAATATAATGAAGGATAAAGTATAGGTTATAAGAATGTGCTTTTTGTATTTTATGAAATGTTTAGCTTGTACCCTGAAAATTGTGGCTGAACCTTCTTGTGTTTGCATTGCCTAACGTAGTGGAACATGTGTCAGGTATAGCCACACTACATATAATAAAAACAGCAGTAAAGCAGAGATGAAAAATCACTGAAGAAGTAAGTTGAAAATGACAGATAAAAAGAAGAAAAATAAATTTACATGAAGCAGGGGCCATGTCTGTTAGAAATTTTCACAGAAATAAGGTTTTTCTTCACTATGATGTCACCTCTTTGCTGTTGTTATGGCATTGTATGATGTGTTGAAACAGAAACTTGCTTTAAAATCTCAAAGGTGTGAGTTTTTATATAAAGTCTCTGGAAGTCCTTATACTATGCTGTGCCGTGAGAGAGAGAATGGGAAATGCTTCAAGGACCATTATAATAAAAGGTCCATGAAAGAGACTTTAATGTATGTAGTGGCTGGCACCAACAGAAGGAACACATGGCTTAGAGAGAGAACCTTCTTCCTTGTTCTCAAAAGAAAAAAAGGACAAAGATCTGGATGTAAATTGTCCTAAGGAAGATATGATTTGTAATGAAAGGAACTCAACTTTTACTATAACTAAGAGTCAAGAAACAAGTTTGAAATAGGGCCACTTTTTTCATGTTCTGTGTGCCTGGAGTTCATTGATAATTCAAAAGGCAGATGGACCCAAGTGCTGGCCCACACCATTACAAGGGCAAGTTCCTTACTACAGATAGTACTTTGGCAGTGGAGGAGAGATGGAAAGCCTGCAGTGTCACACCCACCTTTGTGAGGGAGTATCTGCCTGAACTGGGGAGTTTCTGTCCTCTGGCAGATAGAGCTCGTTTGTAAATTCTGGTAATTACTACTCCCTGTTGTTCTGGTTAATATGGGATGGGAGCACAACAGTGCAGGTATGCTACAGGGCGCTTCTTATCAGGAGTGATACGGCTGTCACAGCCATAAATCTCCTGAAAGCCATCTGGAAAACATTCTTAAGAGATGTGTTAGCCTTCAGTATTGCATATATACGTTAAGGGAGGCATTTGTTGAAACACAGTTCCTTCAGCTTTCACAAGCTCTGATCAGCTGTGTGTTCAGCAGCTGTATGAAGAATCAGCAGTTATTCCACAGGCAAAATTAATAAATTCTGATAATTTCCAAATGTGACGTCTGTCCCCGCATACCATTTTTCAGTAACCCCAGTCCTCTTCAGACTCTCTTCAGCCCTCTAAAACTCTTCATTGCCTTCGATTACCACCAACTTCCTCCTGTGTCGTTCTCTGGTTGAACATCAGGCAGCACGTGGCTTGTTCAGAGCTGATCTGACTGTGTGTTGATTGACCACTGCTGTGCAGCAAAAGTGATAGTTATTAGAAATCTCCCATCCCTGCTCTATCCCAACCGCCAGTGTTCATTTGTAGAAACTTAATTGTCTTCACTACTGCTGCATCTCTGTCAGTCTATTTGAAGTTGGACAGCAGGTTCAAAAGCTACCAAGAAAGACAAAAGGACCACAAACTAGGTCTCATTTCCTTAGGAAACCAAGCTTTATACAAGGAGTCACAGGTCAGTAATTAACTCGCATCTTCTGCTGAGAATATCGTGGGTTGGGGTTATCACAGTTACTCACAAAGTAGTTTTAATAGCCCAGCCTAAGGGCTATTATAGGTCTCATATGCCACGTGGGAAAAAGAAAATACCATGGAGGTGTATTTGGCTGAGGAAGCTAAGGTTGTAAAAAGTAGAACTTCCTTGTTTCACCTGTTTTCCCTTTTTTGTTTTCCACAGAAACATTATCTATTCTGGATGGGTGCCTGGTTTGGAGGAGATGCAGTACAGAATCCCTAGAAGCAGCTCAAAATGGATGACTTCTACTGATGCTTTTTGAGAATTTCATCTCCTCTTTTCCTGCTTGAGATGGCTGATACAATTATAAAAAACAATTTCTAAAATAAGCCTGAGTGACGTCTCTTAACTCTTCTTTTTCCAAGTCCACAAACCAGCAGACAAAATGAGCAGTCCATTACAAGAGGAGTCTGCAGAGACCCAGAGCTCAGATGAGCTTGAGTGCAAGATCTGTTACAATCGCTACAACCTGCGACAGAGAAAACCAAAAGTGCTTGAGTGTTGTCACCGAGTATGTGCCAAATGCCTCTGCAAGATCATAGACTTTGGTGATTCTCCTCAAGGAGTCATAGTTTGCCCGTTTTGCAGGTTCGAAACATGCCTGCCAGACGATGAGGTTAGTAGTCTTCCTGATGACAATAACATCCTTCTGAATTTAGCTTGTGGGGGAAAGGGAAAGAAGTGCCTGCCAGACAACCCAACGGAACTGCTGCTGACTCCCAAAAGGCTGGCATCTCTGGTTAGCCCTTCTCACACCTCTTCAAATTGCCTGGTTATAACAATCATGGAAGTACAAAGAGAAAGTCCCCAGACTCTGAACTCTACACCCGTGGTGGAATTTTACAGGCCTACAAGTTTTGACTCTGTTGCAACTGTGTCTCACAACTGGACAGTGTGGAACTGCACATCATTGCTCTTCCAGACCTCAATTCGGGTGCTAGTTTGGTTGCTAGGGTTGCTGTACTTCAGTTCCTTGCCTTTAGGGATTTACTTACTGGTATCTAAGAAAGTCACCCTTGGGGTTGTCTTCGTAAGCCTTGTTCCTTCAAGCCTTGTTATTCTCATGGTTTATGGCTTTTGCCAGTGTGTTTGCCATGAATTTCTAGACTGCATGTCTTCTTGACAACAAATGCAGTGAAATAAGGTGCATTACCACATGTGTAGCATAGTTGATTTAGCCTGTCTTTATATTCTTATTTATTTTTATTGTTGTCCATCCCACTGAGTGAAAGCAGCGACCCATGTTATATGATTCTTTATAAACTTGATTATTTATTGCTTTCAGGTTGTTTTTTTTTTTTCTTTTTAGCTAAGTAACAACATAAAATTTCCATGTTCAATTTAAAGGGCTGGGTTGTAGAAAGAGGTAATGGAAAATTGCCAAACTTGGTGTCTGCTGCTGTTACTCAAATAAGTAGCTCCTTGCTTTTCGTTGGCTTGATCATGAAATTTGAGGCTGCAGGAGAATTTAGTATAACAGGCACCTTCCAGTTCGTGTAGCATCTCTTAATGCACAGAATCTCGTGCTCTGGGATATCTGTTATTTCTGGTAGCAAATAACATCACTTAGTTAATAAGAATAAGAAAACTTAACATTTAATCTTTCCAGTTCTTGTTACGGGCCCAACGGTCACAGAATTGTGGTGTTCTGCAGCATGAGGAACCTTTTTTTCCCCTCATACTAACAACACATGTCCAAAACTCTCTCCCTGCTTTGCTTGTCCAATAGTTACAGCTTCATCTCCTGCTACAGAGTACTTCCAGGGGCCCAACCACGTTTGTTGTCATCGAGGTGCACTACAACAAGCACGTGCAACTCTTACATTTCCTCTGAGAGTTCAGAGATCTGTGAACTTCTCCAGCTGTGTTCCATATTTACCCTCACTCCAAGCGTTCCCACCACCACACCATGTTTCCAACTTTCTAGTTCTTGTAACAAATGCACACCGACATTTAGGTAGTTACACTGGAAAATTTCCCCTATGTGACTTTAGCTGTAAGAACAGATCTTTTTTGCCTGATCATGAGGATGTGGGCCTTCAGTGATGACTAACACACATTTCAGAGAAATGATTTAATATGTGGGGTTTCTCTGCTTTTTGAGAGATTTTTTTGTTTGTTTTTATTTTGAGTCCACAGAATAAGCACTGTGATGAGTTACTATTACTCTGGGAAGGATTCTGTTTTGTGCATAGTCCTTCAAAATATTTAATACCCTGACCTCCCTCTGTCACCACTATGAGTGGATGGCACCCCAGCTGTAGCAATTAGTGCGACTTAACTATGTTGAATTCAGAGGAATTAGTGGTGATTTGCTGTTCCATAAATACAATCAGGCCCTATGAAGTTTGCTTGTTTGTCATGTGGTTGGAGCTAAATTTTCAACTGCTAGAAGAGCACAGGAATAAGAAATGTTTAATATTTGTGTGCATAACCAAGTCTAGTCAACACCACAGCTGCAACCTGGTTTTCCTGAGCGCAGCAGAGTGAAAAATGAGAAGCGTCAGATGATCAGTGCAAGCACAGCTTTTGGATCGGGCACAAAAGCAGGAAGGCTGAGTAGATGGCCTAACAATATGTTCTAAGAGCAAACTGACTTTGGTAAGAAGGAAAAATGTTGATGGGGAAAAGGAGGGCGTGAGTGGTTGTTGTGTCTAAAGAGGATCTCAAGTCCAGTGGGTCCAGTCTTTTGTAGCTGGTACAGATAATGCCTACGGTTTCATTCCTATTGAAATCATGGGAGAAATGTGAAATGTGAAGGTCCTGCTTTTCTTGACATTCAAGTTTGTAATAGTGCATATATATGTGTGTGTATGTATATATAGACACATATGTAAGAAGAAAACCTATAGCAAAATTATAGTTTTCAAGTGTGTGGAGTTGCAGAGCTATGTATTGAATGATTAAAGGAAATGTTTCAAACTCTTCTGTAATCACTGGATAACAATTAGAACTAAAACATTTTCAGAATTCCTAGAAATGACTATTCCTAAGTAATTGTTTTAATGTTTGTGGTAAAGCATATAGAGTTAGAAGAACTGTATTCTCTGATCCCCATATACTGCAAGGTTTGACTCATCTATGAATCCATGAATTTTCAATCTCCAATGATCATCATGTCAAAAAAAAAAAAAAGCAAGAGAGATAGAAATCTATGTGGTTTAATGGTACTTCATAACTTTGGGAGAAGATGTATTTGTAGTGTTAGGGATCTGTGTGTTTTAGGGTATGTTCAATATGTCTGAATATAATATCTTTAATAAAGGGCTGGCTAATACAGGATGTAGGTTTTGCAAACGTGTGATGTATCTGTTCTCTCTGTGCAATATGTCTGCAGTGCTACCTGCTGTCTCTTCCTTTTTTTTTCCTTCCCAGTTCATTATGATCATTTTAGCTCCAGCATCAGATATTTCTTACTCTGTTGTACAACATCTGGGCAGGATTGCATGGTTCCAGTTACATACCGCAGCACGAACAAATACATGTGTTGTTATACTTCACTATTATTTAAGACTGCCACACGGTTAAGTTTACACGGTTACTTTAGGCTCTGCTGCAATACTGATCCACTCAAAAATGCAAATACAGGAAAGCATTGATCGTGTAGCTATTGTGCTGCTCAGCCAGAGCACGTTATTACAGCTCTGTTCTCATAAAATTCCAATCTGACTTGTAATACGGCCACTGAGAATTGCCAGGGGATCTGAATCTCAATTATTTGTAGAAGAGACGGGGGAAGATATTTACTGTGTTACTGAGGCTGGAAGAACTTCAGGCACTACTCTTCCATTATTTTTATTCTTCAGCACCCTTAAGACTGAGAACAGAAAACTCATGATTCTCATGTCCTCTGCAGTGGAATAATTCTGCTGGTCTGTGTAAATGGGGCTACAATCGAGTCCTGCTTGCCTTTCTGCTGGCGTTTCCTTCCCTTTACATGACTTCTTGTTTTGTTTCTAGTGGTCATAAAACACTGCATTCATGCCAAGAGAGTTCTCTGAGTAGGATTTTGTTCTTGCTTTGCCTAGACGTGTGACTCAGCAAGGTACAGTGTCATAAATTCATTACCACAGGGTTATTTGACCCTGAATGAGGTGGTTTTGTTTTTTATTTCCTGTTTATCTGGTGAGTACAGAGTGTATCCTCATCAGCTGCTGGTTTGCACTACAAGGTAGGGCTGTTCCCTGGGGGTTCAATGATGCAGTAGCATTGTGGGGCACAGTGGTGGAAGGTGCTGAGGTGGATCTGCCTCTGGGCAGGACTTCATGCAGGATAGAGCTCTCCTGCAAGCATGGTCCGAGTCTGGAGTGCAAAGAGCAGCTAGTGGGTTACATGAGGAGCAAGCTACAAGGGAGGCAACGGGCCTTCAGGGCTGCCATGTATTGGGCAGCGGGCTGCGGGGCCAGCTGTGGAGCTGGGGGACAGATTAAGAGGCACTGAACACAGTGTAGGACCTTTGGGCAGAGCTGTGCAAAGCAGAGACGGATCTGTTCCTGGGACAAAGCAGCGGTGTTTTAAATGAGCTGGGAACAAAGCTGCCAGTAAAGTTTTTCAGACTGACCCTTTTAACTTCTCAAGTTCATTTGGTCACTTGGTACTGCTACCACAGCTGAGTGTTTTCAATTTCCAAACGCCAAGTTATTGGCCTTTGTAGTTTAGAAAAAAAGACCTTTGGATTTAGATGCAGTTCCTTTATGTCAAAGCAGGACAAACATATGGCTACGTCCTGCCTTGTCCCAAACCAGTGAGGGGCTGCCCCAAACTCCACGACTTAACTCTGTGCCCCATGCCACCTCTGTGGCTGCTTGCTCCAGCTGTGGATCTTGCTTTCTGGTAAAACAGGTGCAGGTCATCATTTCATCTTCCTGTGTGGAAGGTCTGCAGCGTTCCGCTCTCCCAGCAAACTCATTTTGTTGCAGCACTTCTTTGTATTTTTAACAAAAGAGCGCAGTTTATTTAAATGGAGCTGTGCCTTCAAGCAGAAAAAAAATGGGGAAAGGAGAAGAACTGAAAATCATGAAACCATTTTAAGACGTTCAAAGTGATGGAAAGAGACTGTTCTGAGAGTCAACATTTTCTTTCATGCTGGCAGATTAGATGTTATCCTTTAAGTGACGTCAGTAAACATTCAGTGTTGGAGAGTCCTCAGGGAGTTTATACATCAGCACAAAACCTCTGTTCCAGTGGTTTTCTGCACAACGCCATTCTGCCTCATACATCAGCTCTCCTTGCCTGAAGTTGGAACCTGGCGGTTTGAGGAGCTCTGGCACAGAAAATAGATCTCCCGTATGGGGATGCTAAATTACCTTTCCAGAGACACGTGTGGCTGTAACAAAGCTTTCAGCGCTAGACCTTAAACAAAGAAAAGTCATCTCGTGGTTTGAATTGGGAGCATAAATTTCATTTTAAATCAAATTTCATTGTGTTCAGCAGTGCTACAGCTGAAATCATTTCATTGTATTTCTGCCTCCTGCTTCTGTTATGTGAATGTGGTTTGCATTTAAAGAAATGTATTAAATTGTAAAAATCGGAGATGGTTGGAAAAATCCTAAGAAGTCATTCTATCCATTTCCTCTGTCCCTGTAGAGATGAATGCTTTGTCTGGCCTGGGTTTAAATACCTAGGTGATGAGGCCTCCACCTCTTCTCTTGAGAGACTTTTCAGACATTTAATAGACATCTTTATTAGGATATCTTTTCTTTGTATTGAGCTTATTTTTTTTTTTCCTTCTACATAATGCAATTTCTTTATTCTGTTCCCACTGTTTTTAACTTTTTTTGAAATCTGTGAATGTATCGTATCATATTATGAAGACAGGCTGAGAGAGCTGGGGCTCTTCATTCTAGAGAAGGGAAGGTCTGAGGGGACCCTATAGTGGCCTTCCAGTACCTGAAGGGGACCTACAGGAAAGCTGGGAGGAGGGGGACTTTTGATAAGGGCATGTAGCAAGAGGACAAAGAGAAATGGCTTTAAACTGGAAGAGGGTAGATTTAGAGTAGGTATTAGGGAGAAATTCTTTACTGTGAGGATGGTGAAACACTGGAACAGTTCCCCAGAGAGACTGTGGATGCCACCTCCCTGGAGGCATTCAAGGCCAGGCTGGATGGGGCTTTGAGCAACGTGGTCTAGAGGGAGGTGTCTCTGTCTATTTGGTGACTGGAACTAGATGATCTTAAAGGTCCCTTCCAACCCAAACCATTCTATGATTCTATATTTGATTCTATGATATTTGTCTCTTTCGTACCATAGTTGAATAATTTGTAATTCTTGTTGTTTGGGTAATGTCAGAGATAAGCAATGAGTTGCTGAACAGTGATGTTTTGCTGGGACAGCATGCCATGTATCAGTAAATGTATTTCATGGCAACTTCAGACTGACACTGTTGCGACACACTTGGCCAG
>VXAB01006861.1:0-83204 GCA_013399175.1 Odontophorus gujanensis | reverse complement strand
CCTCTGTCTGGGTCTCCACATTTTTCCTGGCAGTAGCCTTCCGCCGGGGGGCAGCCATGGCAAACCAGTAGACCCACTAACACTAGCGCAAATTAGAATAGCCTTAACAAGGGTGCGAATGAACAACCCCGCCCTGCTACTGGTAGTGCTGGCTCCCGCACCTGTCACTCGTTTCAATGACAACGACAGTGACAACACTCCTTCTCTTCGTCTTGGTGGGCAGTGCCCTCTCAGAGGCTCTTTCTGGGCAGTGGGCGCGGATGGAGAGCTGCTGCCCTGGCAACGCCCCCGCCGCGTCAGCCGCTTTCGCGAGAGCTGCCGGGCTGCTCTGATGCCTCGGGAATCCCTGGATGAGGGAAACCGAGCGGATCCCCTGTGCACCCAGCAATCAGCCACCTCAACTCTGGCTCCGAAGCAGCGAACCTTGGCAAATAACTATGCAGAGCAATAACCATGTAAATGGAGAAAGCAATCTGCTGTTTATGTGCATGCCTAAAAAAAAAAAAAAAAATCTACTTTGCCAATCAGACATTTTCATATAAATAACATTTTTTTTTCTAAGTTTATTTTTACCTTTTTATTCCTTCTCACCGGCTTTCATCTTCATCATTGTTTTAAGCGCCACCTACTGCATTAATGTGAATTTCTATTAGCCTTAAAAAGCCAAGCTTGGGGTCACTGCCTGTTGCCTGCATTGCTTTTGCTCAGATACTCACTGTTTGAAACTTACACCTGTCAAATACCATCAGTTCCACACAGTAGTGACCTGCTTTGGAGTTATATCTTTTAATGCAATCAGCTTAAACTTTGCATCTCCATCACATGGCTTGCCTCATTGTAAGTTGAGTCTCATTTTCTGAAATACATGATTTAAGAGTTAGAGTCAATCTTAAATCACAACAAACACAGGGTTGATTAGGGAGCACAGAATAAATTGTGAACTACCACAAGGAATGATTTTGTCCTAAAGGAATCTTCCTTGTGAATGTTAGCTCTCAATTGCCTGTGAAGTACCTCATCTCTTACTTAAACTCACTTGTGGCAAAAACTCTTATGCACATCTTTCCTCACCTGTAGAATGTCTAGAAATTACTTTAACATGCTTCATTCTATATGAAGAATGGCAAAGATGAGATATGTTTCTCATAGATAGTACCCCTGTTCTTTCCCTAGACATCTCTTGGTAGCATCACACTCAGAGGTCAGAATGAAGAAGGGCTTAGATGAAACTCATCTGTGTAGTGGCAAATGGCTTTTCATGATGTCAAAGCCTTTGCTGTTGATTAGCAATTTTTAGAAAATTGCCTTTCACTCTACCCCAAGTTATAACTGTAAAAACAGGAGTTGAGTTTAATTATATTCCTTAAGCTTTGTTAGCAAATTGCAGATTGCCATTCGCTTTTGCTTTGACAGTTTTGGAAACAGAAAGATCTTTTGCATAATTTAGTCGAACAAAGCCATGAGCTGTATTTTTCTACTGTGGTTTCAGACATTCAGAATGACAGTCCTCACCACTGGCAACAATTATACGTGTCTTCCACGAAATGGGAAGATGACAGTCAATATGTTTTCTTGCTAGAGAAATATGTACAAGTCCTTGTTGGATTAAAACCATCCTGCTCAGAATTAAATGTGTTTGTGTTCTAGTTTGCACACCTCCTTCTCCTCTTCCTCCTCATCCTCTGTCTTCCTCTCACAAGTATCTAGATATTGAAGAATTTGTTGCATTAACCTTATGTAGGTAAATCCTGCCTCTGGGTTTTAGGAGAGATCTGAAAACAAGACAAACCGTTAAAGTCTTTATTATGTCTTTAGCTTCGAACCACACACCATGGGGACCCTTTTCAGTTTGTACTCCTGTATTTTCTGCAGAATCTCAATAGCATCGTGCACCAGGTGCTAAAATTAAATCAGTAAAATCTACAGTGAGTTAGTGAATGCCATTTCAAGCTGATAAATATTTACAACCATCTACTTGAAAATAAACAAGAGAAGTTACACTGTTTTCAACTTTAATTTCTAATCTGGTTAAGAATTTCCCCTGTAAGAGTTATTTCTGTCAGAAGTAAGTGACGTGTTATACTGAGAGAAGAATCAGGATGAATGACGGTATGAAATCACTGGAAAAATGAGTATGTGAGGAAGAACGATACTAACAACAACAAAAAAACTGGTTGGACTGTTCTAACATCTTTCTGTGGTGATAAAGAAAATGAAAGGGCTTGCTTCCCTCACCATCATCAGCACTCAAAATCCTGTTCCTTGTCTGTGAAACTTCTCACAGGGAATGTTGCAGGACACCAAGACTAAGTAGCTACTCCTTCTGAGAGAGCACATCTACTCAAGTTAGCAGAAATGAAGAGTGAGGAGTGTAATTTAGTATTCCTGGCATTTAAATGCAAAGTTGAAAGGAGAAGACACCCAGATACTTTCCATTTTGTCCAGAGTAAAGGGTCGATGTTGGTAAATTGAGGTATTCCATTTCCTCTTTGGGCCATAAAGACTAGTTTGGAATGGAATCAGAAATAAAATGGTCAATTTGCCTATGGTTTTTTAATATAAACTCTGTAAGTGTCATCATGTTGGGACACAAAAAGTTAAAAAAACATATCCCTGTATTACCAAACTCCATCTTACACAGGAATTCAAACACCAGCTGTCAGCTTCTGCTGCCATAGAGCAGGATAAATCCAGGTACAAGAAGAGTAGAAAGAATACAGAAACTAGAGTACCTCCTATCTCTGTGAATACACAGCCTAATCTGTCAACAGTGGTTATGTACTGTAATTTTAAAGGGAAGAAATAACATGATAGATGTTGAAGGTTGAAATGGCTGGCTTTCAAAAGAGAACCAAGCAATCTTTTTTTTCTTTTTATTTGAAATATTTCAAATGCTGCAGCCCATGTACAGAAATTCTAGTATTTTAAATGAAAGAAGGCCAGACTCAGCAAGAATGCTAGTCCTTGGGTGCATTTTAGTTGTTCCAGTAAATTTAAAATTTAAAATGAATAAGTTATGTGAAGATGGATCTTTAGTATTTGAAAAAAAAAAAAATTTTTTTTTTTTTAATTTAAATTTATGAAAAAAAACCAACATGTTTATCGTGGAATATCCTTTCTTTTTTCCCTATAAACTTTAGAAGCTGTTTTATATTCACCCATTCACACTTCTATGAAGCTAGTAATAAAAATACACATTGTGATTTTTTTCCATGGTGGATTCTGTGATGCATTTTAAAAGTGTCATGGAGTTATCTCTAGATCTATCTGTGTTCTGGTCAGGTGGACAGAAGTCCTACAGGTCCACCAGCCCAAAAAAAGAGGAAGGATGTTAATGGTTTATGGGCTGGTTAGGACCAGTTCCATGACTAATGGGGCAGGGGGACCCACAGTCCCACACCTCAGGAAAGGGGAAAAGAGAGAAGAGAGAAGGGTAGGGATATGAGGATGGACCTTAAAACAAAACAGTGACAATGATTTGAGAAGGAAAAATCAATTTACTGTATACTATATTGGAATGCAAGATAACACAATATAATACAATATAATTGGAATTGATGCCGGTAAATAAAATGAGAGAGAATGTCCAAAACTGAAGGCCTCAATTTAAAGTGGAAGGTGAGATGCCTAGGGAACATACGCTGCCAAGATGAGAAGGAAAAAAAAGATGCAGTCTCATGACTCGTGACTTGTGAGCAGTTTTATTTTTCCCTCTGAATGATAAATGGAAATGCAAAGTCCTCTGGGATATGTAGTCCTTCTCTTCTGAGAACCAGATACCCAGGAAATTGTCAGTCCACAGTTGGAGCATTAATTCTTTAACTCCCAGTGCACTACATGTAGAACATCAATTAAAAAAAAAAACATAAAACCATGAGAAAAAGGGAAGCTACATGATATGTTTATAACTTGATATTTATATTATATATACATGATATGTTTATATCATTATATACATGATATGTTTATAATTAAGGCAGCTCAATTCTGACATTACATGGTTTTAGAATAATCATTTATATGTGTAACATACTGTCTTCAGTATTGGTGCTTTCTGGATTATGGGTAAAAGAGACAGTGTACTTACACCTTTTTTCAGGTTTTGGAAGCCATGCTGACTGGTGGCCAGACAAAATCTGTGTTGGAACAATTAAGGTACAAAAATTAGGTCTTTTGTCTATGACTTTTGGAATAAAGTGAAAACAATGGAGCCAGCTATGTGTTGTGGACATTATGCAACACTTCTATTAGAAAAATGTGCATCCATAAAATCACAGTTTTTTGTTTTACTTATGAGCAATCCTCGAGCAAGTTGGGCCAACAATAGGCTGCAGAACAAACACTCTTTCTAGCATTGCAGTCAGACTTACTGCTAATATAACTGTATAATCACGTGAACATAATAGCTCAACACTTTATAATAGTTGTAGGGTGGTGCTACTCAATTTCCATAGTTGTGTACTATTTGGATTTTGTATAAACCAACAATGTCCAAAGTGGAATTATTTAATTTCTCTGCGTTTCCATCACAACCCAGGGCTACCAAATATTAAAGTGGGCACCTCAATAATCTAGAAATATTTTATATCATTGTAAACTCACACAAGACAAATGGCACAAGAGGACCATATACTTAGTTCATTGCATGTCCAGGATTCAGATTATGGAGATCCTCCATCATGAAATTGAATTAGAAATATATCTTTTTAAGTCAAGGAAAACCTCTGAAAGTTCTGTATGAATGAATGGTAAAAGTTGTGCACATCTTACAGCCCAAGGGCAGTTTCAAATTTCATCCCAAGATTTATTGTAGAAAATCTCCTTTCTACTCCAGTAAATTAATCTAAACAAGTCTCAAAGTATCTAAATATAGAGCCACACTAAATATAGTGTTGATCATTGATGATGTCTGGCAACTAGTTTCTAAGTCTCATAATACAACTCTTCTGAATTACGATTTGCTTTATGCTTGTTCAGAATTGATGGCTCTGGATATTCACTGAAAATGTACCCAGATCTGTTTGTTTTATTTTACACATGAGCAGAGGCTGAAGCTGAGCAAATGCTATGCTTGTTTGTCTTCTTGGAGATTATTCTTAAAATAGTCATTATAGACAGGAGAAGTGAGAACATCTTTTTCTTGGAAAATTGTAATACTTTTGTTGGAAATTCAGAGGATGGCGTGAAGAAGGACTGAATTTAAAGACACCTCTTGTCCACATATTGGAGAAAAAAATCTCCCAACATTCAGTGTCACAGACTAAAAAAAAGGGGCTGAAATATGTACTGATTTACTGAGACTGGAGATAAGTTACCCTGCCATTCAAATTTGCTCCATTTTTTAATATTTTACCTTGTAAAGTTTAAATTTTGTTCTTAGTATCCTAATTTTGGAGCAAACTGTTCCTGAGTTTGCCATCTCTGAAAGTCTCTAATGAAAGAAAATCAGATGGATTTTCCATTTGCCACACGATTTTCCACATTTCATGTAATAACACATACCGGTTTCAGCTAATTCCAGTTTTCTTAGCATAAGAGATTGTTTTTCGTTATCCTTTACTATTCACTGAAGCAGACTTGTGCCCATCTACCACTGGAGGATTATTCTATATTACTAGCTGCTGTATTGGATAGGATTAATTCAGTTCTCTACCTTCTAAAAACTGCGTGCTTAATCACTGTGCACAGCATCTTTCCTCACAGGTTGTCTAGGTTACAGTTTGGTGTATGGTAAGTCGATCCCAACTTGTACATTTCTTGTGCTGTTTATGAGCCAGCAATGAGGCAATTAAATTTGTTCTTCTCAGTCATCAGCTACACAAATTCTAGCAACCAGGCAGAAGTATAAAATGTAAAGACAAAAGTAGAAGCAGAAAATGATAAAAAATGGGATTAAATTTAAGATTTTTTAAAATATGTAACATTCCTTACAATTTATTCAGAAATTAAATTTTCCATTGTCGAAATATTGAATTTTTGTGGAAGCAAGAATAGCTTAATTCCAAGGTAAATAGTCTTTTACATTTCATTTAATATATACTTATATTTCTTTGAACAGAGGGGATCCCCTTTTATATATATATATATATACACACACACACACAAAATACTGAACACTAATAGGAATTTAACCTATTGCAGTAATATTCTCCTGTACTTTGGCCACAGTATTTTTCTCTTTCACTCTCTTCAGAATCTCTGCAGTAATGCCAAGGCTGGCATATAATGTAAATCAAGATCATTTGCATGCTAGAATCACTGAAAACAGTGTCTGACAAAAAGGTTTTAAAATAATAATATTCTTCCAAGATGTGGTGAATATTTTGCTAAGCAAAATGAAATATCTCTGCCCCCTTGAACCAATTATTTCAAGTGTACTCAAAATCCATATCATAACTGAAAGTGTAATAACTGTGGTTAAGCTTTATTCTGTAAAACACAAAACCTACAGCACCTGAAGGAAACAGCAAATCCTGATTAGCAGAACTAAGGAACTGCATTTTAACCAACTGAAAAGAACTCTCTGTCACTCCTAAAAGGAAACTTAAGAACATTACTAAGAATGCTAAATCACTTTCTATTGCCTCACATTCTTCCTTTGATCCCTTAATAGATTCCTGAAACGTATTTTAGAGTAAATACAGAATAAGTAGCTTTTGATAATTTGCTAAACTAAGTGATCTCTGCAGAATCCCAGCTTTTCTACGTATCCTCTACTGACTCATTCTACAATGAATAGCACCATTATCTCTTGCAGAATTTATACACAAATTGGCACCAAATATCGTGTCAGTTCTCCATAAATTCTTTCGACGTCCAGATACTTTCTTTATAATTTTAAACAACGTCAACCTCCAAAATTAAAACAAGTTATTTATTTTCTCCTACCCCTGAGAAGAAAAATTTGATGTTGTTATGAAGTGATAGTATCTACCCGTAACACAGAATGTCACTGTTTTGTAAAAATGGGTCACTGACTGAATTATGCTAATATCAGAATATGTCATGTTCTCACATTCATAGTCTAACACTTTTTCCTCCTTGTATAGCGTTCAAAGACTTTTGTAAAGTGAATTTCAGAATTCCAATACTCTCAACTCATAAATGAAAATATATTATATATTATTATATATATTAAGATACATATAATGTAGGCTAGAATTGGAGGAGTCCAGAGTTAAGCAAGCAAACATACAAAACAAACAAACAAACAAACAAAAAACAACAACAAAAAGAATAAGCAAAGAAAACCCCAAATATTTTTATTAAATTGCATGAATATTAAGCTACATGTTTATTAGCAGTGAAAGAAAGCAATTTAATTTTAATCATAGAAAGAAGAAATCTTAAAGGTCATTCTCTTTTCAACCCTTCTCCCATGGACACACCTTCCACCAGACAAGGCTGCCCAGCGCCCCATCCAACCTGGTCTTGAATGACTCCTAGGATGGGGCACCCAGAGCTTCTCTGGGCAGCCTGTACCAGGGCCTCACAAATCATATCATGAAGAATTTCTTCCTAATGTTTGATTTGAATCTCCCTTTTGTGTTTTAAAACTGGTCTTCCTCTATTTACAGAAAGGTAGTGACAGAACATGGACAAAAGAGAATGGTTTTAACCTAAAAGAAGAAAGATTTTGACTAGATGCTAGAAGGAAACTCTTTACTCAGAGAGTGATGAGTCATTTGAGCAAGTTGCCCAGAGGAGCTGTGGACACCTCACCCCTGGATGTGTTCAAGACCGGGTTGGATGGGGTTTAGTGCAATCTGATGTAGTGCAAGGTTGGAATTAGATTACCCTCAAGAGGGAAGGAGATTTCTNCAACGTCAACCTCCAAAATTAAAACAAGTTATTTATTTTCTCCTACCCCTGTGAAGAAAAATTTGATGTTGTTATGAAGTGATAGTATCTACCCGTAACACAGAATGTCACTGTTTTGTAAAAATGGGTCACTGACTGAATTATGCTAATATCAGAATATGTCATGTTCTCACATTCATAGTCTAACACTTTTTCCTCCTTGTATAGCGTTCAAAGACTTTTGTAAAGTGAATTTCAGAATTCCAATACTCTCAACTCATAAATGAAAATATATTATATATTATTATATATATTAAGATACATATAATGTAGGCTAGAATTGGAGGAGTCCAGAGTTAAGCAAGCAAACATACAAAACAAACAAACAAACAAACAAAAAACAACAACAAAAAGAATAAGCAAAGAAAACCCCAAATATTTTTATTAAATTGCATGAATATTAAGCTACATGTTTATTAGCAGTGAAAGAAAGCAATTTAATTTTAATCATAGAAAGAAGAAATCTTAAAGGTCATTCTCTTTTCAACCCTTCTCCCATGGACACACCTTCCACCAGACAAGGCTGCCCAGCGCCCCATCCAACCTGGTCTTGAATGACTCCTAGGATGGGGCACCCAGAGCTTCTCTGGGCAGCCTGTACCAGGGCCTCACAAATCATATCATGAAGAATTTCTTCCTAATGTTTGATTTGAATCTCCCTTTTGTGTTTTAAAACTGGTCTTCCTCTATTTACAGAAAGGTAGTGACAGAACATGGACAAAAGAGAATGGTTTTAACCTAAAAGAAGAAAGATTTTGACTAGATGCTAGAAGGAAACTCTTTACTCAGAGAGTGATGAGTCATTTGAGCAAGTTGCCCAGAGGAGCTGTGGACACCTCACCCCTGGATGTGTTCAAGACCGGGTTGGATGGGGTTTAGTGCAATCTGATGTAGTGCAAGGTTGGAATTAGATTACCCTCAAGAGGGAAGGAGATTTCTTAATTAAAAACAAAAACAAACAAACAAACAAAAAACAACACCCAAGAACAAACAATAAACATGCACTCCAAGAATCAGAACGAGGAGTTAGTACTGAATTTCTCTTTTGAGTGTGGACCATTCTAATAGCTGCTCTTAAGAGGCTGAAAGTTTGTAATGAAGAAGAAGATTGGCAAAATATCTGCACTGAAGAACCAGTTGCAATACTTTTTAACATATAGACAGTGTTTCAAATGAGAAAATGTCATTTGGCATCTTCTTGAATACTTAAATAAAACATTGTCCCAAATGGTTAGGCTTATTTGGTTATTTCACAATGATATGGACGGTCTAGCCTAATGTGATGAGATCTAGCTGACAGTTAGGAACCGAATGGAATGGTATTCTGGCTTTTGTCTGTGTTCTATTCATATTTTGTATTGTTTTTGTGTTTATCCTCAAAGGCATATTTTTCCATTAAAACTTAGATAGAAAGGTTGTCAACACTGAATGTCTAAGTTGAAAACATTAAAATTTCTGACAAGAATTTCTTTATTCTGTTTTCACAGTGTTCACTGGAAAACCATTTCTAGACCTCCTCTGCTCTCTCTGAATGGTTTGCGTAATTTGGACTAATTATCATTTGATGGAAAACAGTTGTGTTAAATTGTGAGATTAATTCTCGACTAAAAAGGATGGCTGCTGCAGGTTTACTACTTCACTAAACAAGTGTCAAATAGTCTCAACTATGATAAAGATATATTTGTTCATATTTCTGAATTTCCAACTGCATAGTTAATTTATATCATTTATCTTGTTTTAAAAATATTATGCTAATGTGTTTGCCAGCAGATGGAGGCTGAATCAAGATCCTGGTCAATTGCTAATGCCAATCTAGAATTTTCAGTAGGCTAAAAATCTGTGAGATTTCTGTCTTGGATTAAGTACTGTTCTGGGAGTTGAGTTTTGGAATATACTATGCTTAACCTCTGGAAGATATTCAGTGCTGCTCCCATGTTCAAATGTAGGTGTCTCATATCCATGTACATGTAGACAGGCTTTCACGGTCATAGAAAGTCAAACATCAATGTAATAAATTGGTCTTCATTCTAAGAATACAGACTCAATATGGGCAGTTAACTCAATGATACTAACATTTGTCATAATTATCCTCCAATACTAGTTGCAGACATTAATACTAGGAATGTTTGTTGCTCTGTTAAGGTTACTTGGCAGATGATGTGTGAACTTTAATATCACCTGATTACTTCACATTAGATGATCTCAATTAGAAGTAACATTTCTGAAAAGTAATAAACGTGAATGAGTCATGGAATAGTCATTTTTGGGAAATACAGTCCTGTCAGTATTTGAGAAAGACTGTGGATGCATGTATGAATATCTGACTTGCAATTCAGATTTTCAAGACTGATGCATTCACAGCTCCTGCATATTCTGATGTATTATTTTGGCAACTGTACTCAATTCCTGAAAATGCATTCACCTCTTCCATCAGTGTGTATGAAACATAATATTCTAACTGTATCTCATAAATAAATAATCTTGTGAGTGCTGCTCACATTTGTAAGTCATTATTTAGTTGCAGATCTCCTTAACTGAGAGGTAACAACTTCACATCTGCTGGAGAATTCAGTTGAAGGTGAGGTCCTCCTCCTCATCCTCCTCCACTTTGAGGAAGGGAAGAAGAGGGAATGCTCTCAAGATTTTTAGATCCCACAGCTAAATACCAGATAGACAATGGATGGCCTTGAACTTAAGGAGTTATGAACAGTTTCTACAATTGTTCAGATGCCCTTAAGCAGGTAAACAGGTGGAGTCAGTGCTAGTCTAATACTCCTTCCATACTATCCATAACACTCAGAAAGGTCCTGGGAGCACAGAATATCTAGAAGACAGTACTGACATGGTACTTAACAGCAACAACCAACAAGTGGAGCAAGTATGAGCTCAGAGAATTTGGATATGGATATGTGAAATTTTATCGCTAGTCAGTTAGCGGTGAATAATAGTCAAATGTAGAGTAGGTTAGCTAGGAAAACTCTAATCACTAAAATGTAAAAAAGTGAGAAAAGGTGGCAATTTGTGCATGAAATGGACTAGATTTAATTCAGTCTTGGAGTGGACTATCTCTTCTGCTAGTCACATCTTGACAACCTAAAAAATTAGGAAATTTGAGTGGGAATTTTGATTCTCAGTGGAAAATTTCTAGGCACTGTGTTAGTGGAGTAAAGCTCAAAATGCAATAAACAGTTTTTAATACATAACAAGTTCTGATAATACTTATGACAGTTGATTTCATAAATACAATTTCAAATAGCATCTTACAACTATACTATTATTAACTCACCAGGAATAACTGTGAATGGGCCCTGAAAATATCAGAAATATATAATTTCCTGTCATAAATTGCACTCAATTTAGCGAACCTGGAAACACCAGTTCAACATCTGAATTTAGAAGAATAAATCTTAAGGTTATGGAAGTTAATGAAGTTAATGAAGTGCAACACATTGCAGTATGATAATGAAGAACTGGAAATAAATTGGAGTTACAGAGCCTTAGTAAAGGGGAGGGAAATCCAAAAGCATGTAATTTCTTGCTTCACGTTTTGTTTGTATTTATTGAAAAGTTAACTAGCACAGTAGCAGGTTTTGCACTGGCTTTAGTCCAAGTTCATTTTTGCTGCAATGAAGGAACGGGAACCCAGCTTCATGCAAGCTAATGTTCGTTTATTAAGCAACAGCTCGAAGCTTGTGTACACAGAAAGGCAGCATGCGTTAAGATCTGATTGGGCCAAGGTTACATTCCTTAAGGCTAAAACATCTTAACAATACAAGGCACTCTTAATCGCATGAATAAACAGTTCCCAATCGCCTTCTGTTACAATATCCTGTTTGTCCTGTTTCTTTACATTCCTTAAATGCTGTTACCTTGATCTTGTCAGCCTATCTTTACACAGCCTGCATCCAAGGCTTGTGGTCAAATTCTTGCATATAAAGCAGCTCTATCTGGCTCGCACTCTTGCCATTATCCACACATTTTCTCTTCAACAAAACTCATACTATTTCATTTCTATTCAATAAAGCCTATCTATGAAGTGGGGAACTTCATTAGTATCGCAAAGTATCTTATCCCAAATCTCACCATTTGAACTGTTAGGTTTAATGACGTTGAGTTCAGTGCTTGTATTTTTTGAAACAGTCTCTTCTACCTCCTATTCTACATTATTTCATATTTGAGATGTTGAGGGTAAGAGAAAGATGTAAGGAACATATTCCATTTAAATTTTTCTGTAACTTGATAAAAGAAAATATAATGCTAATTTTTAATCCTTGAAAAAAGCGTTTCCATAAGATTAAATTCATGTAGTTCTTAGCAACTAAACTTACAAATTCCAGCTAGAGGACATGCACATTTTAAAGACCATAACTGAAAACAAGGGCAATAAGGCAGTTTGGTTTCTACTTACATGCACTGAATAGCTACATCTCAAATTCTGTTATCTCTAAGAGTTTAGAGAAAGCAGAGCAGAAAACTAGTAGCATGCCAAGTTTGTTTCCTAGGTAACTAATTATCACTCACTCAGAGAAGTACCCTGTATTTGGAAGAGTGTTATTCTTCAGGAATTAAGACAATGAAGTACTGAAAAGACTTTCAAGAGAAAGTTAAGAATTATCTCCCGCTGCCGTGCAATAAAATCTCATGTGTACTGTGCTCCACTATAGAGTTGCAAGTGATATCTCAAAGGATAAAATTTTCTTCTTAAATAAGGGCCTTATTCTGGTTTCCAGAAATTGATGATTTATTCTCACTTCAAATTATATGACTAACTTTTCATCCTCAACAGAAAAGATTTAGTGTTGCACAGGTATGAGACTACACCTTTAAGTGCCTAGTCTTACCAAAATGTTTCATGAAAAATAGATATAATCACATTTTAATTTGATTGCAGTTAGTGTTTGACTTTCTGAAGCTTATACAAAGTCTAGTAAAAGTATAGAAACTAAAATAAAGCATAAAAGAGTCTACTTTTCCCTTTTGATACTAATCCTTCACTCAGAAAGAGAAGTGAATCTATCCTTCTGCATTCATCATTCTGAGTGTGCCTCAGGTTTTGGTCTAACTCATATGCTTTCAGCTTCTCAGTTTGGGGTAATCATCCCATAATGAATAAATAATATTTTTATTTTAAGAATCCTAGTGCACATACAAAAAACATCCCTGGATGTGCTTGTGTTAAATATTTTTCAGATGACTAATGCACTTCTAGAGTACATGCCCTAGTTAATATGATTCTGTATGTATCACAGCAGTTAAAATGGAAAATAGAATACTTTCTTGTGACACAAAGATTGCATGTTCTTCAAGCGTTTATAGTCATATAGTCCCTGTGATCAATCTAGAGCTAATCAGAATTAATGTCATTCAGAATAGTGTGGACACTGGAATCTCAACTTCATATCTTCTCCTATTGCACTGATGCTGGGAAATCCGACATAGTAACTTGACACACCAATGCAATATGTCAAGCAGGTATTCCCTTTATTACAGCGCTGGGTGCATGGGGGATTTCTCCACCATACATGCACACCAAAGAGAGAAACGAATACATATTTAAAGGTATAGCACATGCATATTCATCACATTCCAAACTCTGATTATCGAGGGAATTAAACCTAAGGGTCAATTTTGCTATAAATTTTCAAACCTTGAAGGGGGAGAGCTTCTCATTATTCCTGAAGAGAGACATCTGTTTGGTTATCTTGTTGGGACAACAGGATGTCCACCCTGCATTCTTATCAACAAGCTTATTAGTTCGATTTATACCCATCCAACACATCTGGCCCAACAGATAAATCAAGAGGGAGTAGCACCTTTGTACTGTAGAGAAGCTGTTCTCGTGATTCAGCACCATGCAAATTATTAGTACAGATTTGTCCACAGGAGTAACACTGCTCAATTGCTACCTCGCTTCCATAGAATTCTGCAATGACATCATGCTCCCTCCTTGGGAAATCAAAAGTTTTATGTTTGCTCATCAGTACTGGTAAAAGCTCTAGTGAAGAAAACAGGCTTCGGCTCCACCTTTCTTACTTGGCAAACTAAACTGATCAGAGGTAGTTTGGAGATGACAGTGATGGTGATGACATGTCATAAATTATTGTGGTTTCTGAAGAAAGATGGAATGAAGTGTTACTGAGCCTGGAGAAAGTAAACTGAAAATTGACAGCACTCTTAAATACCTGAAAAGGAGTCTACTGAAAGTTTAATAACCTTTTTTTCACTGTGTCCATCTCGATTTAGTCAAAAAGAACAGATCTCACTTCTGGAAAGAGATAGTGAGTTTCAACAGATAATCACAATGTAAGAATAGTGAAGTTCTGGAGAAAATTGCTTGAGAACGTAACGAAATCCTACCTCTGGAATCTTTTAAAAAATAGGCTTGACAAGTATCTGACAGATACAGTTAGTCACTTTGTGGGGAAAGGTGATGGACAAGACAACCATTGCAGTTCCTGTCATCCTGTCCAACCTCACTGCAAGTCCAGAAGGTCTTCACTTTTATAAGTGAGTAACTTGGCACCCACTGGGCTCTCTGAGTTCATACATAATTACAAAATGGCTACTGAATGGATAAAGAATTGCTATTGTCATGACAAATCTTTACGAACTGCCTTTTCTTATGAGGAAGTCAATAGGGATCTTACATTCTAATAAGAGCAAAAAGAGCTCTTTGTTTTGTTAATAGTTTATAGCAATGTGAGCACTCAGAACCTGATGAAACTGATGAGTTCTAATAGTAGTGATGAAAGAGGGAGAGAGCAACTATGATATCCCACACTGTAATCTGGGAAATGGGGAAATTAAAAGTGAAATGCCAAGTAACAAAAGAATACATGGCATGAGTAGAAAATTGGTCATTTTTTGATGTATCCATTTTGACAGATCATACTATTTTCCTACTTAAAAATTTTAATTTCTTCTAATATTTATTTCTCATATAACTGCACTTTATGCAGCCAAGACCAGTGGTTAGTATCTCTTAAACAATCTTTACAGGAACACTTATTTATTTGTGGTGTTGCAGTGACAGGAACCACTCTAATTCTTACAGGAGAGATGCCAAATAGGTGGTACATGGAAACAGGAAAGGAGGTTGCACTTGTGAATGAATTAAGCATTCTGAATTGCTTCAGTCTATGGACTGAGTTGTTTCATCATGCTATTCACAGCTGTCTGAAATTGTTGAAATGTTGCCTATAGCAAGGGTCTGAATCAGAGATCTTCAAAGTCAAAATCATGAACTTATCCACTTCAGAAAACAAAACCTAAAATCAACAGCTAGTTTATCAAGAATTCTTTATCAAGAATTTGCCCTATAATTTGTTGTAGATTGTTGTAGATGTAATGGGACAGAATGTATAACTGAAGCACGCCCAGGACTGAGCAAATGATGGATCTCTTGATGTCCTGACCAAAACCAAATAAAGAAAGAAAGAAACAAACAAACAAAAACGAAAAAGAAAAAACAACACAAAACAGAAAAAAATAAGCTTTACTATCATTAAAAGAATGAAACTTTTCCTTAAATTTCATTTTGCAAATATGTAAATAACTTATTTTTTTTCTCCGAAACAAAATCATTTGTTTAATTTTACATGATAATGTCAGAAAACTAAATATTCATAAAACTAAAACAAATAAATCCAGAAATTAAACTGAAATGGTTCTCTATTTTCAGATTACTTTGCAGGAGACAGTGATTTATGATCTAATTTTATATAAGAAAAATATTATGCATGCAATTTCTTCTCTATGTAAGTAAATATTTTAAAAGAATTGCTACAATTCAATGAGTAACTCCTACAGAAAACTGACTTCCCTGTTTTCTTTTCATACTAAAATGTGATTCAAACCACCATATCCAATATATAGTTATACATTATAGTTATATAATTATAGTTATTATAGTTATATAGTTATATATTGCTGAATGTATTTTCATTGTCTAAAATGTCCGGGCACTCACTAATTCTATTATTTAGTTTATCTATTCTTTAATGATACGTGGTTTTTTGTTATTTATTGCCTACTTATTTATTTTATAGCTTGGAGAAACAGGGTAATATGGTTAAAGTCAGACTGCTTACAGTCATCAAAGAAGACCATTATGCAATTCTCTGAATTAACAGAGCTTTATCTTACATAAGGATGGAGGAACACATGAATTCACTTAAGGATGATTACTGCAATAGAGAGTGAGTTGACACATTGCAGACTTTTCTCACGGTAGGTATGTAGCAAGAATTAAAAAGGAACTAGAGGAAAATAAAACAGTTTGGAGATACCTTGAAAATGTTTCATACAGACAGAGGTCAGAAAAGCAGGGAGCATGGTAGCAGACAAGTCATACACTGTTTTCAGTAACTATTTCCTCTGTGTGTGTCCTGTGAACAGTACTCAGGAGTTGCATTCTGTCTGTGAAGTTATCTGATTCTCCTTTTTCTGTGGATGAGACCCATTACCACAACTCTCACTGAGATCTTGCATCTGATAATAATTTTCAGTTTGGGTATCCAGATTGGGAAATCATAAAAGTAGAAGAATAACATCAAAGACCTCCAGTTTCTAACAATGGAACCAAGCAGTAGGGAAATGAGAGGGTACAAACAGTAGAAAATGTCTGCTATGTCTGGAGGACCTTCTTTAGCAGTTAGATATTATTATATGGTCAGTGAGTCAATTTGAGCTTTTTTATGTAGCTCAACTAATGGTCCTTTGACATCAAGAAAATATGTCATCTTAATATTATCCTACAAAATTTGTGAGTCCAAGGCCTGCACTGGAAATAATGCAGTCTTTTGTTCATTGCTGATGAAAATACACAGCTAATGGAAGTGACTATGTTGAAAAATAGTGTTTTGTACCTGAGAATTTGCCCAATCATGTAATGTTATTGTGCTCTTCATAGTAGATTCCATGGAAATAAACAGAAGACATTGCTTTCAGAGAGACCTGTGTATTTATACAGAACAATTTGGCTAGAGAAATTATATACACCAAATAAGCTGTCATCTTTTTGTAGTGATTCTCCCTTTAACAGTGTTCTCCAGTATCCTTTTTGGATGTTATACATTTCACAGTGTTGGCTACTAGAGAAAACAGTTTACATTTTGGTTGCTTATGGATATGTGCACAAGAAAGTGCTCACATACAGATCAAGAAAAAGAAAAATGTTAAATATTTATTTCAGAAATAATTAGGTAATACATTCCCAAAATATATGCCATTCAGGAAACAAGGAAAAATACAAATACTACAGGAATTGCTGCTCTTTCAGGGTTTTATTAAAGTATTATACCATTGAGTAAGGTTTTGCAAATGCAATCTTCCTCTTGTGCGAAGGCAGCAACACTTCTCTGGGTAGAGCTATCACTTCCTATTTCTCATTGACTTCATCTTTCAGACCACTTTTTTCATTTTTAAACTTGGCACTTGTCTTACGTGTCTTACTGAAGCAAAAAATCAGTCCTTAACAGTAGGCTGTTTTTGTAGGGTAGGTGAATATATAATATCCTAATGAGAGGGAGAAAGTTGTATTTCTAAGTCTGTGTAGACTGGAAGGAGCAGTCCTTGAGAGCAGCCCTGCAGAGAAGGACCTGGGGGTCCTGATGGATGAGAAACTTAACATGAGCCAGCAGTGTGCTCTTGCAGCTCGAAAAGCAAATGGTATCCTGGGCTCCATCAGGAGAGGGGTGGCCAGAAGGGACAGGGAGGTGATTGTCCCTCTCTACTCTGTTCTTGAGAGGCCTCATCTGGAGGACTGTGTCCAGGTCTGGAGCCCCCAGTACAAGAAAGACAGAGAGCTGTTGGAGAGGGTTCAGAGGGGAGCCACTAAGATGATCAGGGAGCTGGAGTACCTTCCCTGTGAAGACAGGCTGAGGGAGCTGGACTTGTTCTGCCTGGAGAAAAGGCTATGGGGTGACCTAATTCAGCCTTTCAGTACCTAAAGAGAGCCTGTAAACAGGAGGGGAGTAAACTCTTTGAAAGGATAGATAACAGCAGGACAAGAGGAAATGGTTTTAAGTTGAGGGAGGGAAGATTTAGGTTGGATGTCAGGGGGAAGTTCTTTATGGTGAGAGTGGCGAGGTGCTGAAATGGGCTGCCCGGAGAGGTTGTGGATGCCCCATCCCTAAAGGTGTTCAAGGCCAGATAGGATGGGGCCCTGGGCAGACTGGTCTAGTATTAAACGGGGAGGCTGGTAGCCCTGCCTGTGGCAGTGGCGTTGGGAATTCATGTTCCTTGTGGTCCCTTCCAGCCCAGACCATTCTGTGATTCTGTGATTCTGTCTGTTCTTTAAAAACTGCTTATTAGTGCTAAAGAAATCAGCTTAACAGAAGGAACTTCATAAAAGTCTTCTCACTCTGAAGAAATTCATAATTCCATAGGGAAGTAAAAGAGAAATAAAAAAGTATATATCCAGTCAGCTTCTACAAGAGTTTTCTTCCCTAAAGAGTCCTTCTGTGTATAAATGAAACCACTGTACTTAAAAGTGGATGATTTGAGGAAAAATTTTGTTTAAAAAGCAGATACTGTTATGTGTACACCTCTGGGTATTCTGTTGTAAAGTTTGTTTTATATTGTATATGTATATATAACATATTATATATATAGCTGAGGAACACATTGTAATACTTCTGTCTGACTTAAAAAAAAATAAGATGAAATAACAAACAAATGAAAAACGAAGTTACGTTCACCTTGGGGAAAGCCTTCAACTTTAAATGGAAAACAACTGAATTCAGTTAATATGTCCTGAAAGAATGTCAAGAAGTTCCCAAGTGTTATGATAAGAATGCAGAATTAGAACCCACAACTGCATTAGAACTATATCTACAGTCTGGATCTAAAATCATCCTATAAAGAAGTTTGGACTGTGGTATTAAGGCTACTGTTCTATAAAATTCCTATTTCCTATGCTAGGAAAGTTCAAGATTAACTCAGGATGTGTTTGTTATGAGCTGTATTCATCATATTAAGAAAACTGCTTATTTATTTATTTGTTGTTAATTTATTTTTATTTTGTGACATTTCTACCCTGAGTTCTGATATCAGAATTTGAAAAGTAGCACTGAAACCAAAACCCTGGACAAAATCTAATATCTGGTAATTTAACTTTAAACACCATCTCTCCATATTTTGGAGACTCAAGCTTTGGGTTGTCTTGGAGAAAATTTCAGCAGATATCACTATGTGTTTCACTGCATTGCCTCTAGGCAAGCATTTTTTTTTATTATTTCCATCCTAGAAAATACTGTAAAACATAGTAGAATTATGATTTTTAAATATATTTCTTCAAGGTTCAGATTATTCTTCACCCTTTGAGATGGAGAAGCAGGAATTCTGGGAGGAAGTTGTCACCACAAACTTGAATATGTATGCATATATAAATTTCCTACATTTATGTGAGTCCAAAAATTGACTCTGAAGACAGAAATAAAGGAGTGAAGTCCTCGGGAGGAAAAAGAGTGACTGTTGCTTGAGTTCTGACACATCTTCCTCTTTTTCACCCTGACTACTGAGAGAGCTGAAGAAATCACAGACAGTGTCAAATCATGCTTTGAACAAGGAATGCTCTAGGCCACTTCCAGAGGTCCATCCCAAACATTTTGTTTGTTTGTTTTCATATGATTATAATGGTTAAAACTTATTTGAATATGCGAGCTGCATAGGAACTTATATTCCCGAGAAGTATTTTGTTTTATGCAAGTTGCTACTGGACCTCACTTGCTATATCAGTGCCAAAACCAGTATTTTGTATGGTCTGGAGAACAGAGGTTGAAACTTTGTCTTTAATAGTCTCTTTTTAATTCAGAGCTCACCCTAAATCTCATGCTCACTTTCTTCAGTCTACAGGGGGAAAGACTTCTGATGGGTATGAGCTTCAAGAGTTAACACTGAAGTTGGCTCTGAGTTCAAAGTTGACCCTCCTTTGGGAAGAAGTTTATACCAGAAAACCTCCCAGATTTTCCTTTAACCTAATTATTCTACAGTTACAGAATATGGTTAGAGGTGCAGTTTTAAATTGCGGAGATTGATGGAACCCAAGGGCACCTGTAATATAAAATGGCAAACAATGTAAGAAAGGCAAGCCTGCTGGCTTAAACTTGTCATTCAGGGATGCGCACCTCCAATAGAATCCTTTCAGGGACCGTGTTCTGGATCTAATAAATGAGAGGTGGCATATTTTCAAAAGAAAAAATGTTAGTGTTGCACCTTTCTGGTAGTTTCCAGACTAGCAAAGCGAAGGTTTGTGTGAACTGTAATCATTAGTAGACCCAGACTTTTAATGGGTAAAGCACTTTTTCCTTAGATATTTCTGCTAATCCTTGGTTACTTGACATTTTCTAATCCTGCCAGTTCTCTGTTTTCTAAGTGTGAATTAGGCAAATTCATGTCAATTAAAGCTCGTTTTGACTTTTGTTATTGTTGTTGTTGTTAGGAAGTTAATCATTATTTTTAATGTGTCCAAAGTGCTAATTACGCATAGAATGTTCGGATCCATTGTTTACAATCTGTCCTCTAGCAAGGAAAGTTTCTGCAGGAGCTGTCAAATAGACATATTTTAGCTAGGAAACATAGTATGTGGTCTTCATCTTTGCAGATTTAATTCTTCCATGATTTGTGGGCTCCTGTTCATTCTAGTCAGTAAATATGAGTTGTCTCTGGATGGAAGCTTAGTCTCATGATACTATTAAATAAGAATATGAAAAGCTGTACCCCAAAACTCAGGATTATTTTTATGCTCACAACAGCAAAAAAAAACTAACAACATAGAAGCCAATAGAAACTGATATAACAGGACTGGTGCTGAGTTTTTATTTTTTCATTCCAATTACTATACAGTTTTTAAACAGAATGATAATAAACAATACAAAAGGAATCTACAACAAACTAGCAGGGAAGAATGCTAAAATGTTCCTCATCAATCTGTCTGAGGGGCAGTACTGGATTGGAACTGTTAAAACTTAACGTTTTACTGAAGACCTCATAGCTATAATTTTTGTGTAGAGGAGGAGAAATAGTAAGTAAACTGGACATGTTACGTGAGGAACAACACTGAACTCTGATCATAAGTTTGGGAAGGGTCATTTTAAAGGTGATCAACTGCCTATGGAAAGACCTTATTGCTCATGAGCAATTCTTCATTCCAGATAACAGTTTGTTTTGTAATGTTATCTGTTTTCTTTGTTAAATTGCTCAGATTAGTAGTGAACTCCAGTCTATCTAGAAGAATCTCATAACTGGAGCAGTCTCCTCTGTCTCATGACATTCTGAGGTCCTTCAGGGAGAAAGACATCCAGGAAGTACCTGTTAAAATGAGTGAATCAGGTTAATCTGATCCAAACAGCTGTTACAAATGATGAAAGCTTTCCTATACCATAAGGTTGCATTTTCCTATCCATTTTTCTAGACACTTTATTTTTCACCAACTCTCAGTACTGATTCATATCATTTTGTTATTTTCTTGATCTCTTCTGTCTTCACTCATTAACAGAATTGCTCTTCTCACTTAGTCAACTCTATAATGTTATCCTGACAGATGAGGGAGGTGACCCCCTCTACTCTGCTCTGGTGAGGGCACATGTGAAGTGTGAAGTACTGTGTCTAGTTCCAAGCTCCCCAGTTCAAGGAAGACAAGGACCTCCTAGGGAAAGTCCAGTGAAGGCCCACAATGATGACTGGGGCCTGGAGCAACTTTCTTATGAGGAAAGGCCGAGAGCCCCAATGAAGAAGTGGTTGCAAGGAAGACATGCCTCATCTGTTCCAATACTTCTGGCTGCTCTAACATCACTGTTAAACAATTATAGAAGAGAACTGATTCTTAGAGGTTTATATCTGAGCAGTACTTGGGTACACTGAAAGTTTTTCTTTGACATACCTGGCAACCATCCCATAAGTGTTGAGTTACTTATTACTGACTCACTGATGCAGTGCCTGGCTTTTTCTGTGGTATGCAACTTAATGTAAACAGAAAATTTCGATTCTACATAGATCAGACAAAGGTACAATTTTAAAAAAGTGTTAACTTGAGTTAATTTTTCCCTACCTCTTACCTTGAATTATAGTGAAAACTATTCTTTGGTGGAGTGAACCACTAAAGCCTATTCTTTGTTCTTCTATATCTGACAATCATCTATTTGAAAATACACAATAGGAAACTTCCCTGGATGACACTGTAACAAACAAATGTGTCAAATATAAAATTCCTCTAATGAGTCATACCTCCAGTGTTGAATGCATGAGGCTCATGCTTTACATTTTTTTTAGCATAACCTAACAATAGCAGAAGCAGGAATAGTAATTGTCTCTTATTCTGACTGACATGTGTTAATTTCCAGCACAGAATTCATCAGTAAAACCACACTGGTATACCTTTTGTCTCCCTACTTCTTCATTTTGGCCTTTGGTAATTATTTTTCCCAATTAACCTAGCATTTTGTCTCTGGAATTCAGCAGCACCAAAGAGACTCACTAAAAACCCAAAATCTAATTATTACAAGCAGGTAAGAAACATACTCAGTATCCTTTTTAAGGTTTGTACCATTTTTAGATCTTTTATCATTTTGAATGAAATAAAAGTTTTGAAGTGAAACTGGAAATCTTAAAATGTGAGGCTTCTGGGTACAGGCTTCATATACTTACCTACCTTTGCTATGATGCTGCATGTTGTAGCTGTATTAAATGGCATAATGTGCTACTGAGCTGTTTGCTAGCTGAAGGCAATCGTAAATACCTGACAAAATTGTGTATGGCGTTGTTTCTGTTCTCGAGTGAGCATTCACAGGACCAACCTAATGCATCCTTTGTGATTTTCCAACTTTCCCACAATTATTTCTGATGCACTAAGTCCAATAGTCAGCTCCATACGCAGTTCCCTGGTTGTAATCAGCTGTTTTGCATGGATAAACTGATTGAGACACTCTGCATTTTACAGTGTGACAGCTGTGCATGACCATCTGGAATGTGGCTTGACTTTCATGTTGCTGTCACCACTGCTGGAATGCATCATTCACCACCTTACTGTGCTCACATACGCTACTTGTTCTCCATAAAAGTTCAGAAAGTGTCATTAAATGTCAATGAGTGCATTTTTTTCTGCACAAAGGAATTAAATTACAGACTTTTGCCTCATCCATGCCACTGACATCTACCTCTGACATCATGGACCAACACCACAAAACAGGAGGCACTGTTTTCGGGACAGCCCTTGTACATTGGTGTAAGGAATGGTAAACATCATATATAAAAATGTGCACTGAACAGCAGCTATTGAACTGCAAAATGCCATTGGAATTATAAAAATAAATAAGTGAGTTTTGAAACTGCAAGGTTGCTGTATTTTATTTTAGATTGCCGTGAGAAATTAGTCCAGGTCCTTGCACAGTGCACACTAGTTTACAGGTACAGCTTTGTTTTTAGTAGGAAACACCAGGATACAGATTCGTTTTTAATAGGAAATACTGTAGTTTCTATTTTATGTGTTCTCTCAGCCATGCTAATTGTCTTTGGATTTTCTTTTTCCGTTATCTATATGAAGGACGGTGGTTTTTTTTCCTAAATTTCTGTAAAATGCATATGAATCTCCTTTTCCTTAAAACAAAAACAAAAACAAAACAATACAAAAAACAACAAAAAAACACATTCCTGCATGAAGAAAAAAACAACAAACAGAATATGAGCTTTGAAGTCCTCAAATCACAGGCAAATAAACATTACCAACATAGATAACAGCCCGTCTTGGTCTATTCTCTCTCCTAGCACCTCCATACCTCCTTTAAAAAACAAGATATTTAATGTGCTGTCACGACTTCTAAATAGCATATTTGGTTATGGTGAGTCTGGTTGACAAGAAAGGACCATTTTTCAGAGGTTACTGAGGAAAAATCTCCTGCAGTCAGCTGGAATGGAAGTCCACTCCTTCTGGACTCAGTTCTTTCTGCTGATGGGTATGTTTACAAGCATAGTGGTAAGGCACAGTCTTCTCTCCAGCTCTTGGTGCATTCTTACATTACTGTTATACCAAGCATTTTTGCAGGCATGAAGAGACTGTTTCTAAACAATAATAATGTATGTGGTTTTTATAGTTCTCTTCCAAGTCCTTCTATTGAGTTCAAATTAAGACCAAGGGTCTCACTTCAGGCTGTATTTTTCCATGTTTAGTGCTGGTGTCTCTGTTTTGATATCGCTGCTAGAATGTTTTCGTTATCAGAACATGACTATGCAAAAACTAGAGAATGTTCTTGACCTATTTGGAGAAGAAATTTTAAGAAATTACAGGTATTAGTTGCACTAATATGTGAAGCATTAGAGTTTTCTATGCACATAAAAGAGAATAGTCCTCAAAATACAGATTTAATGTCTGATTGTTTTCATGCTATTGAATTATAGTTAATAAATTTTTAATATTTTTAAAATTATATCAGGACGTTCAGAAAGTCTTGATGAGTTTGAAAGACTGCAACTCTTTTGCACTTCAAAAAGATATGGTATATATAGTAAAATCTCAAAAAGAACAGCATTGCTAATGGCAACACCAATCAAAAAGTTCTTTGATAGTTGAATGTTTTACACTGAATATTTGAATTCTACATTCACATACATTCTACATCCATATCACAGAGGTAATGAGAAACAACTGAGAGTATTCAGTGTACCTGCCTAGATGTTAATATAAATAAAGTCCAAAGCTCCTTGCTGCCTCAGTGTAGAATAGAGTCAAACAAAGAAAATAATACCATTTAAAATATTTTTTTTTTTCTTGCAGCATAGGGTCTTTCTTGGCCTCTCTATGCATCAACAGAATAGAGAAGTTGTAATGACTATTACTGCATTATAACTGATGCAACAATCTGAACACCTAGCATACTCTGGATAGCTGGCATTTCATGTACCTGCTGGCTGATGCTCAGTTTGAATTTACGTAGATTACAGGTTCTGTCTTTCTCCACAAATGAGCTTTTCTAGCAGGAAGGCGTGGCAGAGTGCCTTATCCACCTGGAGATGGTCACAGTGCAGCAGCGCACAAAGAGGTTAGACAGACTCTGTTGGGCAATACAAAGAGTAAAAATATGCAATACTGGGTATTTCACACATGGAACTTGTTTTTATGTGGACCAAGAGCACTACTGTGGGTAAAAAAAATGGATGAAGAATTTGGCCTTAGCCTTGTTTGTTTTGAACAAAAAGATATAGAAGAATGCATTAACTCTTAGCTTAAGAATAGGCAGAATTCTGTGTACTTCATATTTTTATGTGGAGGAGTAAAAGAGATACTGAAGGCTGTTTTGTAAAGATGAAATAGAATTTATCTTAAACCAAAATCAACTTTAGAATTGCAAAAGTGCAATGCTTGAAGTAAAATTACATAGTGGATCAAAAATTGGAAGAGGTAGATAAGACTACATTCATTATATCTATATAAAAAATATTTTTTAATATGATTTTACCTTGCCAGTATTCAACACCTGCCCTTAGCCTTCTGTGATTCATTCTCCTGATCTAGCCCCTGTGATGCTTCTTGATGATCTTAGAACAACCTTTCTATTGACCTCCATCCCTACCTTCTTGCAAAGTAGGTCCTAGATGCCTTGGAAGGCCTGTACACAATCGGATATGATGCATCTCCTTTTTATATAGGTAGATCATAAAACATTTCCTTTAGCACAAACATTCCCTTCTGTGTCAGTAACTTTTCTATGGGTCAACAGAATAGCCACGACAACAGTATTCATAGAAGTTTGACTTATTGTCATCGGCTTTTTGGCATTTTTTCCTTTTCCTGAAGATATACATTACATATATTTACAAATGTGTTCAGAAGATCACATGATTTTGTAAGCTCTGAATTTTCTTTCTTCTTTTTTTGCTACTTAACAATTGCAAGCATACTGCACAACAACAGACTAAGGCATGAAAGATAAGGAAGCAAAAGATGTTTGCCGTGATCCAGCTGACAGTATTGCAATTAAACTGTCAGGAAAAAAAAATACATGCTTTAGTTGTCTAAAGAATGGTTTCAAGCCAAGCACATTTTGTACTGCACATTCAAGGAAGTAATTAACATATCAGGCATTGTAATAGCTTTGGTGATGGGCAACAAGATATTAGTCATTGCAAATAGCTGCAATATGGGACTAAAGTACATCACATGGATGGTTGTTTGACACCATTTATATGAATAGAAATAACATATAAATGCATCTAAATAAATTAGAATGCAAAATTACATTTCCCTATTCCTTTGAAAACAGAATTTATTGAAATAATTTAACATGCTTGCCTCACGTTGTCTTGTCGTTGTCTTTTTTTTTTTTTTCCTAACTGCAGTTTAGTCCATCCTCTCTAGAAACAGCAGAGATGGAGATTTCTGTAGTTGAGTATATGCTTTGCAGCAATGATACAGACAAATCCAGTGACATCTCATACTATTTTGCTGTAAGATCTCGTTTTCCTCAGGTGAGTTAAGAAACAATACTTCTGAAGTAGTTACTCAACAGCAAATTACATGGATAACACAAGACCTGTGCTGTATAATGGCAAGACAAGAAATAGTTGAAAGGAATTCCTCTTAGGACCCAAATATCAGGCAGACA
Source organism: Odontophorus gujanensis (assembly GCA_013399175.1). Taxonomy (NCBI): domain Eukaryota; kingdom Metazoa; phylum Chordata; class Aves; order Galliformes; family Odontophoridae; genus Odontophorus; species Odontophorus gujanensis. Next base: position 56,748 of record VXAB01006861.1, on the reverse strand, counting down.
AGAGAAAAGTCAGCCTCTATACTTCTACTGGGTAGCCTGTAAACAGGGAGAGTCACATTATGTTTGTCTGATAGTAACAAGCAACACTTACAAAAAAAAAAAAATGAAAAAAGGGGAAAAGGAGGAAAAAAAACAAAACAGCATTCTTTAAACTGTCAAAAGGAAATTCTTGCTGGGGTCCAGTCTGCTTTCCAAGTACTGCTTTATGTAAAATTTCCACTGTGGGTAACTATGTGAGTCTTCATAAAGACTGTACGTACTTGTGTACTCAACTACAGCACATCCTTGTCCAATGTAATTTGAATGGCAGATCTGACACTGAACTAATCAAATGTCAGCCCAGATGCAACAGCGCTTTCAGAACTAAATTATCCGTGAACATTTTCACTACATGTCTCTCTGTAAAAGTAAGGTCACAGATCTTTGTGCACTAGGAATATCAACAAAAGCTTATTGCTAAAATAGCACCATTGAATTAGAGGACTTGCCATTGGTTCATGACAGTAAAACATGCACCACCTTTTATAGGATGTTAATCTTAGATAAAACTCACCATAAACTAAGTGACAGAAAAAACCTTTCAAACAACTCTACGTAGAAGAAAGCAGAAATTCTTTCCCAGCTACAAAGAAGGCCATCTGATTTCAGGCACACAATTAAATACCAATTGTGATTATCAAGAAAGTTACCAAAAATTTAATTATAGATAATGGCTGAAATAACACATTGGTTGCGTCTTTTATAAATTACGTGGAAAAACTGTATGTCTGGAGGTCAGAAGAAAGCATTTAAAGGGGCTACATTTACTTTTCATAAGTCTCTCAAAAGGCATCGAATCGCATCAGCTGTTTGTCAGAGGGCTCATTTTCATTTTGTTGACCAAATCAGACTAGATCAAAGTGAACATCAGTAATCTTAGATATAATGTCCTTGGGCTAGTTATATTTTGCGAATCTCTATGTATCATCAGGTAGTACTTACTTTTGCAAACATGGTAGTATCATTTATGGAGAAACTCAGAACTGAAGACTTGCAGGTAGAATTACAGTTTCTATGTAAGTAGGAACCACAGGGGAAATGTAATCCTCTTTGGGGGAAAAATCATCTTCAGAAAGGATTCCATTCTTTTTTATTTCTCAAGAACTTCTCCTGCTGTTTATATTTTGATTCTTTTGATTCTTTTTATTTTTTTTTTTTGTCTCTGTGCCACAGATTGCAGTTTATAAATTGTCAGTGGGAGTATAGAATGTTTCTAGATTCTCACTGCTGCAAATGGTCTCATTGTTCATTCAAGAATTAATCCTCTATCTAGAATACAGTTACACTCATATTCCTAGCCTAGTTAGCTAGTGTTAACTGAACTATTCAGCTTTTCACTACTGACATGTTCAAAGCTAAAGTTACAATTTTCTCTGAATATTAGAATTTTTTCAACTCTAAGTAGTACTCATGTCCTTTGGTCTCCCCCTGAAGAGCATGACATGATTGAAAGATAAGAGCTGATCTCCTTGAGCTGATTGCCTTAAGTACTTGATTTTGGTGGTGTCATAAGGGTCTGCTCACTTTAAGCCAATTGCCCCGCTGCTGTGTCCCACAGTGACATGAAAATGACACATGATATAGAGAGCTGGGAAGGCATTTTGCACATATATAAACATCTATACAAACTTTAAAACAAGAGAAAAGGAATCCACATGATTCAGTGAATTTTTCTCTTTCTCTATTTTTTTTTCTTTTTCATTTTCTTTTTTTTTAATTATTATTGTTTTTCTTTTTTTCTTTTGGAGTCCATGGAAATACTTTTATATTATTTCAAATACATGGGCAAATCTCAAACTTGCTATGGTACCACATTGCCAAACTATGTATTACTCATGGCTAGTATTTTATTCTGTCTGCTTAAGAGTCACATTTTCTTCTTTCTTTCTGGTTGAATTGTCTAAAATGAGAATCTTATGATTTGTATTTGACAGCACTTCCATATATAGTTCTGAAGCTACTTTAGTAGGTGACATTGGTCACTGTACTGTTTGAGTTGGTGGAGACTACAAAAGGTATACTTGCTCTATCTTGTCATCAGGAGATTATTTTCAAATTAAATTTGAAATCAGTACTTCTGCAGGATACCTTTATGATGAAAAAAAATAATGAAAATAAAAGACTGTAAGAAGATAGTCAATGTGAAAAGTGAAAATGTATTCTAAATGTGTTGGATTACTGGAATACGTGTGTAGATGAGTACAGGAGTTGAAATAAATTAAGCTTAGTTAATAATAATGTCAGCTTTAAATAGATGAGCTTTACTTACCTCAGAATCAGGGAGTAGATTAGTCATAAGAGTAGAGAAGTAACTTAAGTATAAACAATCTGTTATTCACTGTGAAAGCTACAAAGAGGTTGAGATCCTTTGAGAAAAGCAAATGGTGTGGTAGTGACAGACAGCAGTGGGGTGACAAGTGTAATAAAGAACCAAGAACAGGATATTCTAACCTTGTCCTGTAACATTTGGTGCCTTCTGAAGTCACTGAGGGAGACAAGGAGAAATGAAAACGAAAGGTGATGAGAAAGTAATGTTTGTATTAATGGAATCTACAATTTTCATGTTCAGTCTTCTGAGATTTGCTTTATAGGAAGCTTAATAGAATTATTTTAATGAAAACAAACAGATGTTCTAAGCGTGAATGTGCAAAGGAACAAAATGTTTTTTTTACTTGCAGAAAGGAGTATGTCATTATACTAAATGTGACAGAAATAGAGTTTGAAAGAGTTTGTTCAGCTGTGGCACTTCTTAAGATTTGACAAAACAAGCAACATTTTGAACAGTGAAGGGCTATAAAGAACATGGGATATAAGTATTGCACATAGAGAAGTCAACATAGAATGCTCAATGTTTTCAGAGTGTGCAAATGAGTTGCGGAAAAACAAGTCACTAATTATCATGATGTTTTGGTTTTACATAAATGCTCTCAAAAAATGAAACAATGATCATTCATCCTAATTACAGCACAATGTGGGTTATATTCATCTACATATTCCTCTTTAGGTGACAGAACAGCCAGTCTTTTCCTTGCATCCAGATAAAAGAAAAGATGAAGCAAAGCAGAAGAGAAAATTTTCTCTTTTCATTGACAGAAGGGAAAGATGGAACTTCGATGTTTGCAAGATAAGTGCTTAGCGGGTTGAGGACTATGAAGTTGATGTAGCTGAGGTGAAATAGACTCAGACTCTCAGGGGTGAGCAAAACAGAAACTATTTCTCCATTCAGATGCATAAAACATGGAACGAATGAGATAACTTTCAACTCTTGCTGTTTACAGCTCAAGAAACTCAATCTGTCTTTTGTAAAGAAAGAGGAATCCTGCAGATCTTGCACATTATCTCTCTATTAAGCTACCTGGCAAGTCCTTGGCTTAATTGATGTATTAATTCAGAAGTGAAGTTAATTACAGTTTTTTAAAGAATATAAATGCCATAATTCCAATCCAAGTGAATCCCAGACTTGCAAGACTACTTCAAAAGGTACATGATATGTACTTGTGGGCAATGAAAGCCAACATTTACTTGCATCTGAATTTCTGGTGTTTCTAGATGCAACTCAGTTACACTTTCAACTTACTGATCAAATATAAAGGCAACATTTGATTTAATAAAAGCTTAAAGCCTTGCACTTTCCCATGGGGACAGATGTTGAAGTTTTGAGAATTAAATCCAAAAAACCCTTCAAACCTCAGACTAAATAATGTAGGATTCCTTAGGAATGTGAGAGATTTGATAATTGCAAGTTCAAAATGACCTGGCCTATGTTTTAATCTGTATACTGTACAGATAGAAACCTTATACCAAGGTTAAAACAAAGACTAGAGTAATCCTGATAGAAAATAATCCAATCTGTCTCATTTGAAAACCCTTTACAATGTATACAATAGCCAGTGTTGTATGCCAGTATAGCCGTGCTTCTCAGAAGCAGGAACTGAACAATATTAACTTGGCCTTACTCATCTCAGAGGGCAACAGGATTGCTTTGGAAAGGGGACTCCTCCTTCATATTCAGAAACTCTCCTTCAGATGCAAAGAACAAGATTAGTCCTCCGCTGAGGGAAAATGTACTTTTGTATGTAAAGAGAATTTTTCACATATATCTTATTTGTTTCTCTGGAAGACATAGTCACCTGAATGAAAATGCTTGCAATTTGAGAGTATGGTCTAAAATCAGAAGGGAAAACAGCAGCATTTTATTACTAAATGAAAATAATACAGAGTGACAGTCAACACTCAAAGTGATTTGTCTAACTTCTGTCACCAAGCAGTGTCACAGAAGATGGATGATAAAACTCACTGAGTTTTTCTGTTTCCTAGGTAAACAACAGAGGGAAACTTGTCTGTATTCCCCCATCCTTGCCCCAGGGTATTTTGATTAATATTGACATCATCAAGACCTATGCTAGTGGACCAGAAGAAGATTAACGTATTCTGGTGACTAATCTAATACTGACAGCAGCAGATAGCCTGAATTCAGCATAGAAAAATATTTTTAGTGGATTTCTCCTGAGCCTAAAACTAAAGGCAGCACTTGGCAAGAGTCATCACTCACCATAAAATTGACCATGTAACTCTGGGAACCTTTGAACAGATGTAACAATTTATTCTCATTTTAACATTTCACCATCAGTTTTAAAGCTAGCTTAATTTTTAAATTCAACATCTTTAGGTAAACCTGTTCTTCAGAAATAGCCATCTGTCCATCATATTAAATAAACAGAATTGTGTTAATAAAAGCAAACAAACAGCAACAGCTTTGGTACACTTACAGAATCAAAATTGCATGACTTTCACTAGAAGTGAGTGCATTAAATTTGTTTGCTCTCCCTTCCCCCCCTTTTTTTTTGGCAATTCCTCATTCTACTACTTGTAGTGGAAGTGCTGTTTTACATCCACAAATACTGATGGACCAAGTAGATATTTCCCCGCAGTAGAAAGTTACATTGGTGGGAAACAGCATGTTTCTGGGCTGAACTGATGGGGCTCGGCTCTAGAATGGGATACAGGATAGGATCTTGCTTATACAGTGGAGGAAGATGGCATCCCACTGTATCTACTACAGCTTCTGTGCATTATAGCTGCAATTTGAAATGGTACTTTGTACAACAGAGAACATAACAGAAGAACCAAGTTTTAGCTCTTTACAAAATGTCATTTCATATTGAAAGTATCTGCATTGAGGGAAGAATAATTTATTGTGAAGAAAGCCATCACACATGCTTTCTATCCCCAGCCAAAAAGAGAAACCATGAATTCAGTGAAATGTCACAGATTAGATTTACTTCCCCAGGCTGATTCTGGATTTTGTAAACTCACTCATGGGAAGAAAGGTGAGGCTCAGTTTGGTCATCTAAATATCAGCGTTGAAGGGTGAAGGAACAGAGCTCATTAAATGATGCAGAGGAAAGGTTTTGGGGTGAAAAATGACATGACTGAAAGGAAAAAATACAGTAGTTCCTTTCAGTATAACCTCGCAGTTTGCTGTGCCAGGGTGTCTAGCTGAAACAGAATTTTATGATCATTGGCAAGCAGGAAAGAATCTAGAGGTAAACGTCCTATTCACATGCACTGTTTCTGAACTGGGAGAAAAAAAGATAAATGTTTTAAATTAATTTTGCAATATGATTTCACAGTCATTCTTATAGTATGAACTTTTAAAACACTGCTTTGAGCATTTCTATTTGGTTTCTGAAAGCCATGCTCAATGTCATTTTACTTGAGCATGCAGCCTGTATTTGTCTACATAATACTACTTCAGTATCCAAATTCAATTAGAACTCAATGTAAATATTTCAATCCAGTTATTACTACCAAAGAAACACACAGATGAGTATTTCCAGACAATAATGTCATTCAAAATTACACATAATTCATTGCACTTGGTAGAAAATCATAGTTTATATGAGCTTGCGAGTACTCCATGCATAAAATGAATATTAAAATTAGTTTGTATTACCACAATGTAGGCAGGGTATCATTATTGGTTGGCTAAGACCACATGTGGCCACATAGATGGGTGATGTCAGACAGATTTCATTCTCTTATTTTAAAGAATTAGAAAACAAGCTCTACTACTATTCAGATCAACAACTCTTTCTGCCTGACTAACATTTGCTTTTTTGCTGCAGATATTTGTGTAAAGTCACTTTAAAATCTGGCTAAGGGAACTAAGAGGAGCCAGCTGAGAGCAACCAAATATTTTGTAATTTGACAGTGCATTTTATTTACTTTCTCCTATCTATCCAAGATTCATTCCTTCCATCTCACACAGTGATTGCCCCTGAACAGTGGTTAAATCTCTGGTTATGCTGATCTCATTAAAAAGCATTTTTGCCATAGACAAAGCATGTAAATCTTTTCTGTTGCCAGCCAAAATTTTTGAGAGACAATGAGGATCATCTCTCTTGTTATTCCCATGGGTGATCATTTTGAATACATAAGTGATTTTATGGAGCTGGGGAAGAAAACAATGTTTTTTTCTAATGTGTGTCACTGCTGTATGGTTCTGTGATGGGTTCACCTCCCAGACCGTAGTGAATAAATTTGATCAGGTTTTGGGAATAGAGAACTGATCTTTCTCAGCAGACAAACATTTCCCAAAGCATCTATATTTGCCATTTACCCAGCAGTCACAATCCCAAATCAAAATCCCACTAAAACTTCTTCTCGTGAGACATCCCCACTTCTACCTCTAGGTGTCAGCAAAACTATCTATAGCTGCCAATTTCCTGCTGCTAGTGGGCTCTGTGGAGGTGATGGCCTCCAGCCAAGTGCTTCCCATGTCTACCTCACTGGTTGGAAGGCCTGACATTAGCAAAAAACTAATTAGCGTTGAAGTTAGAAGCACAATCTAAAAAAGAAGATCAGTGAGAAATATTTTGATGTTGTCTCTCCAGATAGATTCCTAGGTCAGAAGATTGGCAGCTATGCTGGTCAGGGCTCTAGCATTAAGGATCTTTGGCACAGGGAATTTTCTGTTCAGCTGTAATTGTTTAATAATGAATCTTACAAGAGACAACAACGACAGTCAAAATTACTCATAATTCACTGTAGTTGAAAGGCAGTCACTTTATATGGGCTTTATATGAGATGGTGGATAACTAGCTAAGATGATTAACTTGCTCAATTCAAATTGTCTTGGTAGAAGAGAGATTTTAACAGGATATCTCATGATTTCAGTACAGTAACGTCTGAAAGTGATGTTTGTCTCTTTGCTTTAACAAGCTGTCCTTAACAAATGTACCTTAAAAAAACAAGTCTAAAGGGCAGAGAAGCTTATTAGACATATGTCTTTGCCAGCTTAATGGACATAGAACTCAGAAATGATGAGCTAAAATGTCAAGAATTCCCAAATGCTAGTTCTAAGTAACATAAAAACTCAGTATAGGAAAGCCATCCTTCTATTTTGCTACTTTCACTTACATTTAAGTTCAAAACTGTTAGTACATTCCAACGTTTTAAGGAAAAACTGCTTTATATTTGTTTGCTTCATTTTTGCACTGTTGGCAAAAATTAGTATTCAGTGAGTAACTGAGACAACTTTGCATAAAACACATCAACCCAATCCCGCTATTTCAAAGACTTCACTAATAGTTTATTTTTATGCAACCACACCAATGGTATTTAATATGTAAAGTCTCAGATACTGACTTGATTCTTGAATTGCAATGAGTGTTTCATAATAGCCAAACTTACAAAGAATGTTCTTCAGTCACTCCTTTGTGTTTATTTATTTGAAAGTCTGTCAGAGTAGATGGAGCCAACAAATTCTTATGCTTCTCACCTATTCCTTTGATTTGCAAAAGAAAGGTAACTTGGGACACATGAAAAATAGCTGCTAAAAGATATATTTTTTTCAACACAGCCATAAGTCAGAATGGAGCAGAGTGTTTTTCCTCACTATTTTCCTTGAAAAACATCATCACAGTGAAAATAATTTAACTTGAAAAGTTATGAAAAAAAAAATAAAATTGGAAACTAGCTGGTCAACTTAAGTAGAAATGCAGAACTCCTTGGGAAGTATGACACCGACATAAAGAGAACTCTTATTTTCGAAGAGGTGTGTGGTGTGAAGTCTGGAGACAGACTAGATAAAAAAAGCACCTGAATGGGAGTGAATACACTCACCAATTCAGAAGCAGAGCTTATGCTGTGATTGCTACATTTTACAGTACCAAAGAGGAAAGTAATTGGGCAATTTAAGCGTAGTGGGCATGCCAGGCAAAATCAGTGCACGAGCAAATCGAAATATTTGTGCTTCTCCCAAAATACCGCCTTCAGAATGTGACAAGTGATAAATATTTCTGTCTTTGTAGCACCAGAGACTTAAAGCTTTTAAAACAATCTCTTTGATTTGAATATAAGCAGCACTGTGGTCAACTGAGCTGCATATAAGCAGCACAGAGAATGGAGCTCATGCAGGATCTTTTGTTCCAAAAACATATACATTTGTCATTTGATTTGAACAAGAGACTTTGTTGTCTACAACAGTAGCAGCAGGAGGGCATTTTTTCAACTTCCATAATGATATAGTATGCAATAATTTGAGAAAACAGTATATCTGTTTATCTGAATGACTGTGCTTTAGCAGGATAAGAGGGCACTATACACAGCTTTCTCCAGTCCTCAGTGTCTGAAAATGCATGCATGCACGGAAAATTCACAGTGCATCATGATCTTTTTCATTTGAATATATAGGTCCAGTCCTGGTCTGAAAGGCTGATGGAAAAAAGAAGCCTCCCACTTTGCAGCATGGCCTAAGTTTTGTGTGGCCCTGTGGAGTGGGGAGAGATCTGTGCCTGCCAGCACGACAGGCTGCCCTGTGCCACATCTGCTGGGGAGAGAAGCCACAGCACTTGTGCATGCCTGCTTCATGTTCCTTGAGTGCAGCAGAACTGGTAAAGGCTGGACATCTCAAGGGTTTATCTGCCATCCCATCCTCCACTTCTGCTGACAAATCTGCTCCTGATTTCTTCTCTGGTTCTTCCTCTGCTTTAAGCTGCATGTTCTCCAGTACCTCTGTGGGCTACTAAATCTGGTTATTGTAAGGAATGCAGAAACATTCCAGATTTAAGTATAGGAATTAGGAATTTAAGAGGAAATTGTATTGCACAGGTTACAATGAAATCTTACAGGAGGTGACATAGCTTCTATATGAATTGCACCTACATTTTTCAAAATAAACTATGCTACTCAGAACACCAGAACATATCCCTCTAATGAAAATGAGAACTTTATACATGAAAGGGGGAATATGAAGATTAAAGATAATAGCAAATCAGAATGACATTACTCCTACCAGATAACAGCAAGCAGTTCTTCAAGGAAAACTGAATCTTTCAATCATAGGTGCAAACCAAGCCTCTGAATTGAAGTTGAGAACTGAATTGCATTTGTACCATAAGCAGACATTTGAATAAGGATAGATTAAAGTTCTCTCAGCAGATATCAGAAACAGGATTGGATCCTCGATACTACATGTCTAATTTCACTTCAACAGAATTACAAAAGGCAGTTGCTTGTATGTTGAACTTGGATACTGTTTTTCTTCAGACAACACTCTCCATTGTTGCAGAAGTAACATTATGGTAATTTTTTTTTCCCAGATCTTATCAGATAGTATTAAGAAACAAGTAGAATGAAAAAAAAAAAAAAAGGATCCCACTTAACTAGAACTAAATAATTGCAAGTTTGATCTCCTCTTTAAAAAGTACTTTCATGCTAAAAAGCAACAGAATACCTGACACGCTTGAGCCTGTCTACCCTGCATCATCATCACTTCATAATGTTGTCATTAGCACCAATTCAGTTTAAGTATTAACTAAGCCCTGGCCAAATCTGGTTTTCTCCCCTGCATCATGATAAAGTTATCATCTGTTCAGCTTAAAGAATTAGGCAAAAATGGTCAAGGCAGTTGGAAATTAGGCCTATGTCTCTTAAGTGAGATACTGAAATAACCTTAAATACTTTAATACTCTTAAATTGATTAACTCATTACTTAAAACATGCTCTAATGACTTTTAAGATGACAGTAAGTGATATCATAACATGATATGTAAGATAATGTGATAAATATTAAACAAAGCATTAGTTAATGTAGTGGAGCTGTCTGATTTAATTGAATTAGACATGTTCTGTCTTCAGTACTGCAGAACTGGTGGCAAAAATGTCCACTTCAAGGTGTAGAGTTTTTAAGTAACTGCTCCATTAGAATAAAGCATTTTGTAATAAAACTTTGGCATGAGCAGAGGTTCTCAACGTGGAATCAAAATGTTATGAAGGCTGCTCTTCACTGCCATTGAAATGAAAACGAACTGATTTTTTAGGTTTAGAGTTACTCTTAAGGTATCAAGCCCCTGGACATATATTGTAGGAACGCAACTAATCCTGGTATGGTATGGAAGAGAAAAAGAACAAATGGGAAGAGCTGATCTGCACATCTTCTAACTTACAGCTCCAATTGTAGAGCAGGCAGCAATTTTTTTCCCAGTGTAGTCCATTATTTTCTTTTAAATTAAAATGCAATTAACAGTTATAACCAGCTGAACTGTATTGACTTTTGAACAGTTTGCTTTTGTACAAAAAACAAAAGGAGAATAACTTTAATCACTTTATTTCTTGTTCAAAATACATATGAAACAATTAGAATAAAATTCTTTCAAATATGTTCTTTTTATTTTCTTTTTTCTTTTTTTTTAAATACAAAATTATCACAAACTGTACACTTCATAACATCTTTTGAGGTTTCATTGTTACATAATTTTTTCAGAACTGACAAATAATTTCACACTTTCTAGAGAATACATTGTAAAAATACTGAAATGTATTACAGTTCTTTAAGTACAGTGCAAAAAATAGAATAACATTTACTATCAGTAGAACAATTATATGCTGTCAAGTTTCACAAGTGACCTTTTAGCGCATACAAAAAGCCAGTAACACAAGTCTGAAAAGTTGTTATTTTTTTTTCTTGTCTCTATAATGCAGAAGCCAAGGATATTGACTTGAACAATGTCTAAGTATCAAATCACAGAATTCATTGAAAAAGTCACATCATGAACACTGAATAAAGGGTACTAAAACAGTCAGGTATTTAATATTAGGTCTTGGTCAGCCAACACCACATAGCAAGAAGAGACAAAATCTTAGAACTCAGCAGCTACATAGACTTGGCAACATTTCTGATCTAATCATAGAGATTATTTTAAAGGTAGGGAGTTCTGTTAGAGTTTGGGCCAGTTGGGTCCTAATCTGGTACCCCACATTGTCACAGCAAAGATACTTATTCTGATGGGCATTATATTATCTGCTTTCTTTTCATATTTTAAAATATTTAGCTTTTCAGTATTGAGTAATACTGAGTATTTATTAACATTTCCTATGGCCAGGACTCCAATTTAACTTCCTACCTTTTGAAGCATACACTCCAGAGAATGCCTTCCCTACAAAGAAGCATATACTAGAAAAACAGAATTATCTGTGCTTAAGGAAAGATGTGGCTAATTTCTGTATTCTATTCCCTCCATTTCTGTTCTCATGAGGAGTTCACTGAAGCCAGTTGGCTTAAACACAAAGTGGACTGCAAGCTCAGGAGAAGAAAGGAGAGGTTTCTTGGGCTTCCTTTGCAGTGGCGTGAAGGGCACCTGACTGGCACACAGGGAAGCCAAGGCTGCAGATCTGTGGTTCAAGGTGATGAGGACTGGACAGGACAGGAAAATGAAGAAATACAACTTGGCTTGTCTCTCCTCTGTCCAGGCAGTATACTACAGCTTCTCTGGCATGGAGGGTGCAGAGGTGAGGTCTTAACATGGACAAGATGTGAGATTCCCTAATTTGTCTATTCCTAGACAGCAACGAACCTGAGCAGGTGCTCAGGTCAGGATGCATGCCCAAAACAGAATGACTTCAACTAGCAGTTCACTTTAAAAAAAATAAAAAAAAAATCCAAACAGTTTGCTGGAAAAAGGCCCTCATTGTGCTCTCTGCCACAAAGAGGAGACAGCATATAAGACACTTCAGAAGTGCCTTTTCAAATCAGGATTCCAGCAGTGGCTTTTACTAGCCACGGCTAGAGAACTAGCCATATACTGTCCTCAGTGCATTTAAATCTAACATATTCTACTGAGACTACTCATGGCAATAAAGAAGAATAGAGAAGAATTTAGACTCACACTTGGAAGAAAAAGAAACAATATGAAATATATATCTATACTTTCAACTTTCTTGACAAATAGTTTTTTGTTTATTTAACAAAAGTAAATTTTATTTTCATAGAAATATAGAGCAAAAAGAATTGCTAGATGTGCAATAGGACTGTCTAAATGTTACATATTAAATATTTTTACCTATAGAGACTCTGAGCTTCAATAGCACAATAGTATAGTGTGGAAAACTGTAAGTCACTATTAAAAAGGAAAAATCCAGTAAAAAATATATCTGATCCCTGTGCCTGACTACAGAGACCAGACATTTTTTATTTAGGAAATCAGGCAGCTGAGGCTCATATTTCTTACCACTATTAGTAAAATCAGCATTTGCAATAGTAGTTCATAACTTGGGATGCACTGAACACTTTTATCATAATCTGAATTGTCAGCAAGCCACATACATCTATGGTGGATACAAGAGAATTCATTCTGCTTGTCTTTGAGACTCCTAGCTGAGTTCACTTCTTAAGTTGCTATCATATATCACCACATGCAACCTGAGGCAACGGCATCTGAAATAAACAGAAGTCTTGATTCTTGATTTCAGTGGTGTACTGGTCGAGTATGTAATACCGTGCTTCAGAATGCAATGACCTAAGGAATTAAAAAGACCTACAGAATAATTCTTCTAGACAGATTTACTGGTCTATTGTCATGATATTAAAAAAAAATTACAATCATTTAAATTAACTGAAAAAAAAAAAAAAGCCGTGTGAAATAGCTAGTGATAGACTTAAAAGAAAACTTGTTTTGAAAGCATATTCCACTTCTTGTACATTGGAAATAGATCAATAATGAAAAGATTTTGGTAAATATTTTTTTTATTAATGCAAAATATACAAATGTTAAAATTTTTATTGTTAAAATTAAACCTTAAGAGGCTGAATTGAATCACTTTTTGTGCTATATTGTTTCAATAAATATTTAAGATACAGTGGATACATTTTTTATTTTGTGGGTTGGTTTTTTGGGGGATCGCGCAAAAAAGGGGATGGAGTGTTCTCTTTTAAAAAGGAAAAAATATCACAGAAAAAAGAAAAAAAGCCTAAATCTTTTATTCTCAGAATCTTTGAATTTTGCTGCCACAGTTATTTTTACTAATAAGGCTTTAATTTTTTTTATATTTTTTTTCGTGTCAATATTATTTTCAGTGCCTCAGTAGATTGGTACTAAATTACCATTCTTTGCCCTGATAGAGACTAAATTGTGAAGTCCTGTTTTAAGAAAAGGTTTTTATGTAGCAACAGTACAGAAAACAAGGCAAACATTTTTAGAAGATGTCTTAGAATTCAGAGCTTCTCTGAAACCTAGCTATGACGTATAGTTTTCTGTCAGCTACTGGCAAGGAAAATGCAATAGTGCCGGGCTCCCTTTCAGAACAGCATGGAATCAGGTGCTCAGATTCAGGTGTTGGCTCAGATAACACTATATTTTATAGTTAGTGATTCTAATTCTGTGGCTGAAATTTACCTTGGTAAAAGATAAGGCATGATTTGTTGTACTCAGAAGTGGAAAGGTTGTATGTTTAAAAATATATATATTAAGTTCTTGTGCTGTCAGGGTAATTAAGATCATTAAACACACCACAGAAAGCTTGAAAGGAATAAATGTAATAGTGCAAAGTGCCCTTTTGAGAGTCTAGCAAATCTTACTTTTTCATTTTCTGTGGTAGCCAAATCTCCACTCACACAAGGAAGAAAGACATAGCCATCCACACATTCCCATTTAGCAAGAATAATTACAACTGGCAGTTTTATGTATTGTTCAGCTATGCAGTCCTCTCCCTCATAACTGCTATTATGCAATTAAGCCTCAGAAAAGCATGGTGAGGGAAGTAATGGTCATGTATTGATCACTCCAACTTTCAGTAAGAGGCAACCACTCCCAGGGTGGAGAAATCACAATGCACCCAGTACTGTGTGACAATTTAGGATGAAGGAATAAGAATTCATTATCCAATTGAACCTGCATGAATAGAAAAAGCAGGAGGAGACAAGATGTATCTGGAACAACACTGCAAGTATCCTATCGATACACAAAAACCTGTGAGATATTAACTGAGAAATCCACTGTAATTATAACTTTGGTTTTGTGAGCCATCAGGGAATTAGTACCTGCAACAGCCCAGTGGCTCTTCCACCATTGTGTGACATTAGTCTAGCCCTGTTACAAAACTAGAGCTAGTATCTTTTCTACCACAGCAGTATTTTCAAAGCCTATTGTTTTTTAATTCAAGTACTGATTGTCTGAAGCTTGGAAAATGTGAAGAGGTGACATTATAAAAAATGATTTTTTACCTATCAGAAGTTTTCTGTTGTATGTCATGTGCCAAGAAACAGGAGGCCAGTACCAAAACTAGAGAGGAATGTGCCTGGACACACCTTGGTGATATCTCTTTTTTGTCTCATTTATGCTGAAAGAGATGGATAAGAAAGGGATGATGTGCTGTGTGCCACTACCAGTAGCCTTTGCACTGTGACTCTTCTAGGATCAAAGTCTGTGGGGTGGAGAGCTATTTTTATTTTAAGAATAGACCCAGAGTCTGTAACATGGCTCCTATTACCACTGTAAGCTCACAGACTTTTGTATAAGAGGAAAGGTAGGCGAACTACATCAAATATCTTTTTTTTTCTTATTCCAGTGTTTGTTGCATGCATATTTCTGACTATGGAAAATGCTCTCAATTCACCTCCTTTTTGAATTACTCACTTTTATTTTTAACAGCTTTCTTATTTTTCTTTTTTCTTTTTTTCTCTCTTTTTCTCTAGAAAACTCTTTATATGCTCAATAGGATTTTTCCTCTCTTCTCTTATGTTCTTGTCTCAGATACAACAAAAGATTTAAGTATCACCTTGTTCAGTACTGTTCAGTCCTGTTGCAATCATCAGTCTCAACTCATAGCATATTAAACAAACCAGCTTCATGCTTCCCTTATCTCTCTCCTCTTGGAGACTCTACTTTGTAAAAGTGGCTAATAGCTGTTTACCACCAAATTGAAATTTGTCTACAGACTATCCTAAAATGCAGATTCCTTTTTTGTGGTGGTCATTTTAAGTGTCTAAAATGTCTTTTATGATGGGAAGCTTCTGTTAGAACATCACTGATGTTAAGAGTTACACAGCATTACACAAGTAGGAATTTTGAACTTGCAGAAACACAGCCTGTCCTTTTAAATAATAGGTCTCCAAATGCCTGGTCTTAAAACTATGCCATTGTCTTACACTGGAAACCAACTCAGGGCACTTTCTTGAGCTTAACTGATTTTTACTGGAGGTTTGATTTTCCCATTCCTTTTTTTTTTTTTTTTTGTTTCATTTGTGAATATATTTGTTTTACTTCAAGGATTTGAATTTCTAAAGCATAAAAAGATCCCAAAACATTTTTCAAAATATCTCCAAAATATTCCTATGCTTGCATTTTTAGGGACAGTAGCATTGTATATAGAGGGCAGGTTGCTGTCATCAAAATATGTTGCTATCACTATTGCTGTGCCCTGAGTAATGAGTGAGTAGGAGATCTCACTGGGAGCTCTGAGGATGTCATAAAATAGCTGTACCCCCAACACTTGCCTTGGTCTCCCTTCATATGTCTGTTCCTGACTTTACTTCTCCAAGGGAGAAGCAGGATTTCACAACTTACCTACAGTTTTACTGGGCTCCAGGACACTGTCTCTATAGTAACTATGCTAACCTGGACAGTCTGAATGGATTTGCAGCTTTTCTTTCAGGGAGGCAATGAACACTCCACTTAATTAAAAATGGAATATTATTTAAGTACGCAGCTTTTAATATTTCAAACAAAGGGATTTGAAAAGAACAGTCTATATGCATGCAGATTGCAGTCTAGCTGAATTTCTTCATAAACCTTAGTAATATCTTGCATCTTGCATCATCCTGGTCAGACATAAATCTTGACTGTTCTGGAAAAGATCTCTTAATTTTTCCTATTTTTTTTTCCTAATTTGTTTGTTTGTTTATTTGCTTGTTTCTTCCTCTGTTTTCTCAAACTTCCACCATTTTACATGAGATGCATTTCCAGACTGAGTAAGGCATCAATTGAATTTTCTGAGCCATGATGCCAGATACTGTTTCAAAATCCCACATTCCACTAAGAGGCACCCCACTGACAAATATTCTCTGCCTCTTGCTCCTTTTATTCTGAATCCTACCTGTTGATCTCATTTTGAAATCAATAGCCAAGCCAACATGCTATATTCATAAATTATTACAGAGAAGCTCCACTTTCATCACAGCAGCTATGGGACTTCCTGTAGACCGAGCTTCGAGAGCACAGTCATGAATTATATATCAGACAGTCTTCATGTCTTCCCCTCTACATAGTGCTTTGGTGTTCCGATGACTTATTTAACCTGTATTTATATTCATTATTTGTATTTTGCCAATGTTGATAATGAGGTTCATCAACAGCGCTAACATGGGTCACCAACACACTTAGCACTACAGAGCACTCAAGGAAAAGCTCTCTTGGATCAGTAAGGCACCAAAGCTTGTTGTTACTATCATCAAAGTGAGGAGTCCTCATGATGGTACAGTTTTAATTGATTTTTCATGTTTTGCAAATTTAACATGCTTTGTGATCTTCTGTAAGAATGAATCCCATGTCACGAAATATTCATAATCTATTGTGGAGTGGAAAAGTTTTACATAGAAACAGCAGAGGCATTCTCTTTGAGTCAGTAAAGAGGAGGTTTCCCAGCAACAGCAACACTGTAGAGGTGCTATCAGATAAAATATAAAATCACAGACCTGAGCACTTGCTATCATCAAGCATCTCCGTGCACTTAGCACAAGATTGAAGGTGTTAGCTCCTTTCTCCTGGCCAGATTCCCCTGTGATATTTAAATCCCACATGCAGTTTCATCCTTCTTAGAGTTCCAGCACCTGGATTGCTGTGTGTTGTTAGAAATCTGCCAGTTTCCAGCCAGGGCTATGGAAAAGTGGAATTGTGTTTGAGATATTTGTTCATCTGGACTAGTAAACAAATGAGTTTTGAAGTTAAGGTATTGTGATGCTTTGGACGTCACAAACAGCTATGATAAACCCCCTCATTTAATTCCTACCATTAATATTAGCTGCTCTTCATGCACCTCCCTTTTTCTGCTTTCTTAACTGTACATAAAGAAAGGATAGGTGATATGAATATAGGAATAATTATCAGTTTTCAAGGGAAGTTTTTCATTTTGTAGAGTTTGCAGTTGTACTGAATAACTGTGTCTCCTGATACATTTTCCTTAGTTTTTCTCAGCTCTTCAGTGTGCTCTCTGGCAGAATTTAACTGTTTTCTGACACCAGAGAGCTCAGTTCAGACTGACAAGCCTCAAAAGCCATGTGAAAGTTAATTCCAAGCAGAGGCTTAAATTTAGCTGTGGGGTGAATGAGAGAGAACACTTTCCATCCAACCTTGCATTAATAGTCTTGCTATCCATGCTGTATTTCATCTGCATTTTGGATGGTCTGATATATATTATATGTACTTTGTTTAAAAACTACCTTACTATCTAATTAACACTTAGGTCACATTTTAACACCTACAGATATTTCAAGCATATTCATTTGTAAAAATAAAATCATATGAACTTCTCAGACCAAGGAACTGTCTCAGTACAGTTGTGTCCACTATATATTATGAAATGAAACCCATTCTGATTAGGTGTGGGTGTTCTGTTTTGATAGAATTGCTAAACAGTACCAATTTCACATTTTCTCAAGTGCAAATGCTTGCATGTGCAAATTAAGTTTTTGTGTTCTCTAAAAAAAAGCTTTTCAAATTTTGCAGGCACATATATGGATCCCTTAAAAAATTTGCATTCTCAAGAGGAGAACTCTGTCTCTGAGTTCTAAAATAGTTACCCTTATTTTAAACTCTTACACCCTTAAAATATAGTCAAATGATTTCAGAAGTCTGAGTAGACAACTTATGAGACCACTAATGAAATTAACATGATGGCGTGATAAAAAAAACAGCACATATAAAAGTTTATTGGATATAATCAGTTAATTGATTAAAAAAAAGTAGCAAAATAATCTTGGAATTAGAGCATCATGTATAATCTGTGCAACACTGCATTAAAAACTTTCAAAATGATTAAATAGAAGCCAGTAAAAAACCCTGAAAATTAGGTGAAATGGATGGACTATGTGTTGATTGGAAAATTAGTTTTCCCAATATTGCTCAAAAAATGCATCTATAGAAAGAAAATCAGAAATAATTGTTTATTCCCTTTGAAAAAAAAATAACCTAATGAAAATAATTCATACTTGCTCAAAATAATGAAGAGGGTTATGATTCTTTAAAGAAAAAGGGTCTGTTACTTAAAAACATTTAAAAAGAAATGTTCCAGGGGAAGTTTTGTCTTGGTATACTTAGTTTTGTTTTATCCTATTTGTCCCGGTCACTTTCTTTGTACATGTCCCTGAGACATGTATATTGCCCTCAGTGCTTCCTAGAAGCCAAAATACATCCAGTGTTACTGATTCCATAACTTCTGGTAATAATAAAGGACTGTGGAGTGGGAAAGTTATTTCCTTGAAAGCTCTTCATGGAATGAAAATGAGAAGTGTAGTGATCCTACACCTTTTGGTCAGGACAACACAGGTTTCATATTACTGCACTTTAAGGTCAGGAGTCATCTTTGGACAATACAGATAAAAATAAGGGTCAAGAATCTACTGTTTGAACATGTAGAAGCCAGCCTACACTGAAGCTTATGTTAGAAACAAAGATAATGGGAAAATTGCTGGTCACTTGCTAAGAGGGTGATGACAAAGGTTTTATCAGTAGATGGATATAGTACATCCAACCAAAGCTGAGAACATGGAGTGCAGTCTAACCTATGCTACTGTCAGCAATGACAGTGAAGCTTTAAATCTACCTGTGTTGTAGGGCCTTAGTTAACATTTTGCATAGACCTAATAATAATTTTATGGTTGCTCAGAGCAAACCTAATGGTCCCTGAAAACTTATTTAATATGAGGAAGGGAAGCAATTGTTTGAAAACAGTATTTACCCAAAAGACTAGAATGACTCATTAGATACATTTGTACGTGGGCTTTTTTCACTTTATGGTGCATTATTGAAAATAAATATAAACTTTAACAGCTCTCCTGAAACCACTTAATCCATCACATACTTTCTCAGTACAGTTCTGTGGTTTACTGTTGTGAAAGTACAAAAAAAGCTCTGCAGTGCAAAATACAATTCTTATTAAATACAGTTACTGTTTCAAGTAAAACATTTCAACAGAAATAACTCAGGCTTTTGAGTTAGCCTCAGGATTATGAGTTTTTCAAAATCTTTTAAAATACTACTACATATTTTACACCAACCACTTGCCAAATTTGATTTCTCTCAAATCAGACACGACAGAAATGTGGATAAGTAACAAATGCATATTCAGTATGGGAGTATGAAATTCACAACAGTTGTGCAAATTAAAACCTTTTATAGCTCTTTGTAAAGAGTTAGATAAAGCAATATTTTCACTGACTAATTGTGCTAAGCTTTTACTCAGAGGATACTTCTATGAGTGCACCAGGCTCTAAAGCCAATAGGCTGGTTGTTTTAACTATATACTCTACCTTAAGATAACTAAGAAAGCAGAAAAAGAAATGAAAAATTATAGTATTTTGCATTATTTATATTTATCACTTATAAGCAACTAATATAAATTAATCAGGGGATCATGTTTGAAATTAGATATCTTGGTAATTTTGCAGCCTGATTTTTCATAGATGCAGAGCACCCATAAATCAAGTTTAGACACAGTAGTCATACAGTATTGTTATTAACCATACAGAAAACAAATGAATAACACAACAACAACAACAAAACAATTAAAAACTCTCTGCATCTCTGCATCTCTCACCCTCCCCCCCCTTCCCCCCCTTCTCTTTCCCCCTTGAGAAGAAAGCAAACACCCAAAAGCAAGCAAACAAACAAACAAAAAACCAACAGGGCAAAAATTGAGCAATTATTCCTTTGGTGTTGGACAATTTAAATTTAAGGAAATGACAATTGAAATATCATCCCATTTATGATGAAACATTCAGGATACTCATAGATACAAATGAAATAGTTAAAAAGGTGTTGCTCATTGCTGAACACTTATGCTACATTTCATTGTGAAATTGTTAGCTTTTTGGATATTAGGTGCAAAAAAGTGCAAAGAACATTTAGTCAACTGTTACAGTACCACATTACAAAAAAATATTTTCTAGGCCACAAAGGCCACAGCTGATATAATTTGTATTAAGATAAATGTATACACAAAATAGTTTTTCAGTCTCCAGGTACATAGCTATGTATCTATATCAGCATCATAAAACCACTGAGAAAATGATCTAGGCCACAGATCTTGTATTTTAAATATTAGACACCTAGAGAAAATAGAGAAATGAAATAGTGCAAGGTAGCTCTACATTTATGGTGATGAAAATACAATCTTGAACAGGAAAGATGAGTATTCAGAATTATCAGCCCTCTCTGGGAAATGCATTTCTCTTGAGAGACCATGGAAAGCAACTTTGAACAGACATGGAAAAACTTCAGTTGGAGCCATTATTGTTAATGTTTTTAACAATAAATATGGAATACCCGAAAGCTCTATTTGTCTATTTGGCTTGCTTTCTTCATGTGTATGAAATAGTTTTTAATTACTCCTTTTTGTTACCTTCAAAAATCCCTAGAATGTTAAGGACAGCCTTCAAAATCTCAGGTCCAACCATTCAGACTTTTCTATGCTCTTCATGACAAACAAACAAACAAATAAATAAATCAGCTCACTGAGGTAATCTGTAATGTTAAAAAAAAAGAAAATAAAATCTACAAAATAACATTCAATTCTCTTCCAGTTTTTAAATCAGCTCACTTCAGCAGATGATTTTTTTTTTTGTAATTGCTCACTGTGTATGTTCTAATAAACAAATTTTCTTGTTTATAAAATTCTTACATTTCAATTTCTTTTTCCATAAATTGATACAAAAAACATTGCAAATTAATTTTGGACATTTGATTTCAGATATCAAGTGAGAGACCAGAAACATGAGCTACATACTCANAAATGAAATAGTGCAAGGTAGCTCTACATTTATGGTGATGAAAATACAATCTTGAACAGGAAAGATGAGTATTCAGAATTATCAGCCCTCTCTGGGAAATGCGTTTCTCTTGAGAGACCATGGAAAGCAACTTTGAACAGACATGGAAAAACTTCAGTTGGAGCCATTATTGTTAATGTTTTTAACAATAAATATGGAATACCCGAAAGCTCTATTTGTCTATTTGGCTTGCTTTCTTCATGTGTATGAAATAGTTTTTAATTACTCCTTTTTGTTACCTTCAAAAATCCCTAGAATGTTAAGGACAGCCTTCAAAATCTCAGGTCCAACCATTCAGACTTTTCTATGCTCTTCATGACAAACAAACAAACAAATAAATAAATCAGCTCACTGAGGTAATCTGTAATGTTAAAAAAAAAGAAAATAAAATCTACAAAATAACATTCAATTCTCTTCCAGTTTTTAAATCAGCTCACTTCAGCAGATGATTTTTTTTTTTGTAATTGCTCACTGTGTATGTTCTAATAAACAAATTTTCTTGTTTATAAAATTCTTACATTTCAATTTCTTTTTCCATAAATTGATACAAAAAACATTGCAAATTAATTTTGGACATTTGATTTCAGATATCAAGTGAGAGACCAGAAACATGAGCTACATACTCAGTTAAAAGTACAAATCTAACACTGTCATACTAAATCAAGAAACAGAAAAATTGTTTTTAATTTTTTTTGTAACCACAGCTTTTGTTCATGTTTTTGAATGCTTAAAATTCATAAAATAGATTGTTACATCAGAGTATTTTCACACCTACAGTTTGGCCTGAATAAAGACTGAAAATGGGATGCAAGATGCCCACAGCAATCAGGCTCTACTGAAAGTGCTAGACACATCAGCTTGGGAGACACATACATTTCTGTGGAGCTACAGAAACCTCCACAAAACTTTTCATAAAAATATTTGCTGTCCACGATGACACATCCATATCTGTTGTTCAATGTCATGCAGAGCTAGTGGATAACTGAAGTAAAACTGTTACCAAATATAGCTGTTATCCTGGGTGCACAAGGCAGTTATGTCAGACAGTTTAACGAGCTCCTGTACATGCAGCAGGAATCCTCATTGCTGGAATATTATAACTGCATAGATCCAGTCACAGGACCTCTACCATAAAGGCTGAACTAAAACCCAGTGAAGCCTGTAGGATCCTACTCAATTGATGTGGCTTCAGAGGTCTTTAGATCAGTCCTTCCACCCTGCCCAAGGAAATAAACTAACATTTCAGTCAAAATGTGGCAATAATTACTGTTGTTGTTGTTTTCATTCTTTCTCTTTCTCTCTTTCTTTACTTTTTCCCTTTTCTCTTTNCTTTTTCTTTTTCTTTTTTTTCCTTTTCCTTCTTTCTCTTCTTTTTTTGTTTTACATTTCTATTTCTCTCTTCTTTTCTTCCTTTCTTTTTCACACGATTTTCAGCTTGAAGTCTATCTTGAGAAGTCACACAGAATTTAGTGGAATTTAGACAAGATTTACTACAAGAGCCATATACGACTGTTTGCTCTTTCACAAAAGAATTAAGCATCACAATCTGCAGTGGTTTTGAATTGCTTTAGGGATTGTTCTTTTTGATTTCTTCGTCTATTCAAAGATATTGAATACGATACTGGATATATACCAGAGAGAAAACAGATGAGTGAATTTTTATGAGAAAGGATTATATTTGGCTCAAGTCACCTTCTTTCATAAGGTAAGAAGCAATTATAAACTGTAATATAAGACTTAAATAGGAAAAATGTATTTTAATACAAAAATATGGATACAGTTCATCTGTGGAAGCCAAACCTGTTTATGTAGATGTGAGCTACGTGGGAGCATTGGACACTGAACATAATGAATCCACTCTTGTTCCCTAGGGTGTAAGTGGTGGTTTTGGTGATGAACAAGATCCTTGGCTATCAAAACTGGTTGCTCGGCCAGGTAACTGCAAGAAAAACATTAATTTTACTTATGTCATTAATCTTGCCATGACTCATACTCATTTCAGAGGATGAGGGAATCCCTCAAAGAAGAATATGAGTCACAACCAGACCCCTTCTGGGTCTAAGTCTTCATCAGAACTAATAATGGAAAGAAAACTCCTGGAGACCTAAAAATTCCTCTGACTTTCACGGAAGTGGGTTTATTTTACCACCCAGGGCTTCTATCCAAGCCTACATAATTCAGAGAAAGACAGGAATATCACAAAAGAGGCTTCAGTTTTGCATTGACTCAGTTTCCCTATCCTCATACTCTTCAGGTATTCTACTGAAGCCTTGATTTTTTTCTGTCACTGGAGATGCTGCGCAGCAATGCAATACACAGTGGGGAAACCAAATGTCTTGTGCTGCCTCAAACAGCAAATCATTTTTTCTATAGAGGCTAATGTGGAGGAGCTCTTGATGATGCATCCTCTGTCCTAAGGCAAGGCCTGGTTCTTGTTGAGTCTTCATTATGAATCTTTTCAAACTCAAAGCTAATTAGCATTTTGTATATGGAAAACAAGTAAGATATGGCCACACAAGGCTGAAGATGGAGTCTAAGCCTGGGGAGTTGTAGATACAATCACCAATTCATGTGAATAAACTTCTAGTGAAAGTAAATCTAGAGGTAGTTGCTACCTTTTTTCTTTTTCCCTCAAATTAGCATAATTAGCCAGTTTCAGATTAATTTTTAGCAACATAACTGATATAATGCTGAAGATTTTTGAATAGGAAAAATTTGCTTTTGAACTGCTTACAAATGACCTCTTAAAAATGGATGTAAGATCAAAATCTCTGGAATTTAAAAAATTTTAATGTTGCAGTGCTGTAATGTGGTATCCTCACAAAAATATTTGAAATGACAGATATAAATAAAAATAAACCTAAGCAACTAGATTTAGATCGTGCTAAGGATATTATAATAGTTTGATAGGTGGGCAGTAGCAACCATGATGCACTGATTTTCATGATTCTTAGAAGCACATAAATGTGAGAGAATGAATAACCCCAAACATTCAACACACTGAGGGGGAGAAAATTGTGCTACTTCTTACCTCTACCAATGGATGCCAGTGAGTTATTGGTTTACGAGGGTAAGCCAACATTTCATTCCAGTGATCTCTTCCAAGCCCTTCAGCATCAATTCCTGTCCGACATACTCCAATGACCTCATTGTGCCCTACTCTGAGAATTGTAAAGAAAGAGAATTATTTTTTAATGTAGTTTGAATAACATTTGATGTACAATTGTTTACTAGTTTCATGCAATATAGAACATATGTACAAGATTTTCCTAAAATTTATTAGAGATATTAGCGGAAATACAGTAACAAGAAACTCTGTAATATCATCCAAAACCTCCAGTCTCTCCCAGACTGCTCCTAAAAGCTATAAAAATAGCAATGAAGATTTAAACTTTGCCACTAAAATGTTTGCACCCAAAAGATTCAAGGAAAGCACGCTTAAATTTTGTTGTAAAGGTGGGTGATGGAAGATACCAGGGAATACATCCCTGCTCCAAATGTTTCAGACATAATTCACACTGTGTTTCCTAGCTCTAATTGTTCTCATTGGAACTTCTGCTAAAAATGGGAAAGGCAAGGTGTTATAGCAGTAAGGGGTTTACCATAGCATTTCAGAATTCCTAGCAGTGTCATTGACTTGTTGAAGGAATCCAGAAAGTATTTTTCTTACCTCCCCTACAGGTATCTGAGAATAATATTTTCTACCTTGCTCTTAGTTAACATTTTGAAAGGAGCAGCTGAAGAGGACTGGATATATGCAAGTTGCTCTACATTTCCCCCCTTAATGGTGTTGCAGTGTCCCTTTCACATTTGAACAAGACCTAACAGAATTCATAGAAGCAAAATGAAATATGATGGTGAGGAAAGATAATCTGACATTTTGTGTAAGTACTGGACTTTGACTGTTGATTTGCTTTGCAATATCAAGAGCTCATTACTAACAACCCTTGAAAGAAGCAGACTTGGATCAGACACAATACTGTCAGTCACTGCCTAATTTACCTTGCAGTATTTGAACTACTCTGAGCAGGAGTCTTTTCAATTCTCAGTGAGGATACAGATCAGTTGAGGCTAAGATGTGTAATCAGTGAGGGATGAACTGAAGGATTCATCCAAATAATTAACAATGACTTAATTCAATGAGGCAATTAGGCATCTAATTCTTTCTGAGGCATGAAAGTTTCAATTGATTTCAAATACCTGAAATTTAAATAGGAACTGGAGACGCAAGTGTCTTTTAAATCAAGAGGCACAACTGACGAACTTTTACATAGTACAGCCACTAGATGGGGACAGAAATGCATGCCACTGTTAGTGGCAGATAAGGAGATTTAGCCAAGCTTCTTCCTTGCCGAAGATAAAATGGACCAAGCTCCAAAAGTTGTGTAAGCCTCAAACCTATTCAGGAAAAGGCCCGAAGACTTCATCTTTTATGGCACTTCAGCCTACTTGAAAGTTCAGGGAGGTAGAAATCAGTTGCTTGCAACGATTAGATAATGTCAAACTGAAGATTAACGTTTGGAGAGAAAATAATAGCACTTACCGATCATAATCCATCACTGCAATGGAGAGGCTGACCTGGTCTACATTCTCTGGAGGGATATCAAAGATGATGGCCTCGTTATAAACTGGATTGAGTGTATTCTTCTTTGTGGTTGTTTTCCGCTTTTTCAGTCTTCGTCCCTCACACATCAGTGACACTTTGACATATGGATCTAAGTAACAGACAATAAGTAGTGTGTACTTGGACTCCAAGCCTCTCAAACTTGTAGCATAAATACAGTATTTCTGTAGGTATGCCACATTTATACAATATAAAATTCAGCTTCTTTAATGACTTTGGGAATCTGTGTTTTCTATATGGTAACAATGCAATTGAAAGGTATAAAATTTCTGAATGGACGTACCAAACCCCAGACCAAAGAGAGTAGGTATGAGGGCTGCCCCAAAAATAAAGCCTCCTATTATGTTGGCCCATGATGTCAGAGACAGATGATGGTGGTATGGCAGTAGAGGATGAACCTTTCTGACAATATCCTGTTACATTTTGTTGCTGTGTGACAGATAGCAGCAGAGGGGAAGGCTCACAGAATGGCATCTGACATGGAAGTATATATGAAGCAATAGTGAATTCCTTGCAGAAAATATCACAGTCATCAAAATACATCAACACTTGCTGTACATTTATGAAGACCAAACAAGTGGATATGAAAACAGCAAGGAGATGGGTGGTGTGTTTCAGCAATGACGCCAACACAGCAACTATAAAATTGTGGATCACTTATGATGGTGCAGATATTTATGATATGAGTGTGGCATGGAGGCTCTATTTCATAGCTGACAAAAATGCATTTTATACCTCTATTGAAAAATAGCATTTTGTAGCTGAGAATTTGCTCTATCAAATAGTGCTATTCTGGTGTTTGTAGCTGTTGTAGTTTATATGGAAATGAATAGGAGGCAGTATTTTCAGAGTGACATACATAGCTCTGCATAGATCCTACACCTATGCTCATGCTTCTTCCATTCAGAACCATGCTAAACATGCTCTAAAAGAAGTTGCTTTCTGTCTCCTTTCTAAAGAAGCTTGCTATGCTATTTTAAATAGCAGTAGGTTCACCTGATGCACCAGTTATATCCATTGCTTTGAGATTTCTGCATTTGATGACTGTTAATGTCATTCTCCCAGCAGTAGGCAAATAACAAAGGGAAAACATGATCTCACCCAAATCTATGCTTTCCTGAAAAAGAAAAGCAATTATTAGAAATCCAATCACACTGCCAACAATTCACTTCATACCATGCAGAATTTTAGAAATATTTTTAACATACAGAGAGACATCTCTTGCAGCCTCAGATACGTTCAAAGATGCTAGAAACAAGAATATTTGGAAATTATTTCTATAACATACAGAAAAAGTACAAATAGGCTAATATTTTAATGACAGGATCTAGAGTTACCAACTGTAGAATTTAAATCAAAAGCACAACCTTTTTTTTCTGGAAGCATTTGTGTTGAATTCACAGTGAGAAAAGATGCTGAATGTAGAATGTCATGCTCTTCTCTTGGAAGAACTCAGATTGCATTATCCCCAGTATAAATAAATCAAGTGGGATATTTATTTCACACACATTTCCTTGCATTTTAACCACTGAAATGAATGCAGAAGTTTTATTCATGCACATATGTATGCTTCTGAAAGGTTCAACCTGTCTGAGAGCTTCAAAAAGATAAATGTGCTTCTAAACATTACTAGCCTTATTGATTTTACCCTGTTTAGTGGGTTGTTTTGTTCTAGAAGAAAAGCAAAGGAAAAGAGTAGCACTTCATACTTTCCTGCCTCAAGGACAACTTCTAGGAGGATGTTATACTAGGGAAGATAGATAAGGGCTGAAAAGATCTTGATCATACTCACGGAGAAATAGTTTCTATGTTGTGACAATTTGCTGCAAATTAAAAAAAAATAAAAAAGAAGCTATATAGTTCAGACACAACATCTGACAAATGTGATCTAAGGAAGAGTCCTTCTCGTAATTATTTTTTTTTTCTTCCTTAATTATACGCAAGAATATATAATTTCCTAATATCACACAAGTTTACCTTTCGAGATATTAGTTATATTCTGAATTATTCCTGTTCTTTTAAGATAGTAAACAACTTCCTACTCCTCCTCCTCAAACAAACAAGCAAAACAAACCCTACAATAACACATTATGAACAAGTCAGGATATTTAAATAATAGCTTGTAAGGATCTTGTAAGGCGGTCTGCTCAGTAAGGCAGCAATTCTCAAGCATGCTCATATGATCTCAAAGACTTATTTTTAACTTTACTAAAATGCTTATTTTTAATGTCACATCTTCAATATTTTATCTGTCAGAACTGCAACTACTCTGAGTTTATGAATTTGAGTTCAGCTGGATTTATGATGCAGCTGATCTAGCATGAGAAGGTGAGCATGATATATTTTTAAATGGTGCATGGTGAAATAATTAATGCTGGGTAGATGACAAAAATATTGCTCACAGTTATCAGTCAAAATGAGGATTCTTTGCATTTTTCAGCTACTTACTTGAAGTCATACTAGCTCCCTTTGGTTTAATGCTTTAACCTGAAATAGATATTCCAATCTTTCTTGAATAAAGATGGATTTAATCGCACGCATTATTAGTTTTTATTCTTTTTTTTTTTTTCTGTATTATGAACTCCAGAAATAAGAATGTAGTTTTAAAATAGCTTTAAAATCTCTGTTGCACTGCAAATAAAAGATTGACTTCTATGTAGGTTGGTCAGTTCACAACTTCAGTCGTTTTAGTGTAATTCTGTTCTAAGTATTAAGAACAATGTGCATGTGAACATTCTCTGTGGGTAAATTTCATACTTGTCAGGATTTTTCAGGATTTCAAAATGATTTAGCTAATCCAGTCTACATCATAGACGTTCTGCATCCCCTTTTGCCCAGCTCCTCACTTTGTCACACAAACTGCACAACTTTGTACCACAGGATACACACAGAGAAAGTGAGCAGATTCACTTTTTTAGTTCAGAAAAGATAAAACTTCAGCAAATTAAGTGTAATCCTTTTCAATTATTTATTAAAACAACAGTTGTCCTCTGTAACACTTTACAGGTTTGTCAAATGTGGAATTTGTGTTTTAAACACAGCCTCTGATACTACCATTCCTTTCTGAATTCAGACTGATGACTGGTCCTCATATACATACATGAAAGACATCTCACCCTTTTCTTTGAAAAGAAAATGTACTTCCCCCCCTTCCAACCCGTCAAAGTGTGAAGTCTGAGTTGAGGGAGGTGGCAAGGATGGGTTGGGTCATGGAGCATAGTGTGCAGATCATGAAAAAGACAAAGATGGCATAAATTCTTCCTCCAGGGAGTTGAATTGTGTAGGTGAATAAAGAGAAAGCCATTTTTTGCAAGATGGGAGAGTGAATTTGAATCTTCTATTATTACATTCTGAAGATAAATTATGTACACTCAGAAGTTTGAGTGAGCTCAAATGATAAACAACAATTCAGACAGGGCTATTTGCCATGACTTAAATGCTTTTAAAAAAAGCATTGCTCAGAATACTTACAAAGCTCCATGTGGTAATTACTCTACCTTACTTTATTGAAGACTTCTGAAAAACACCAGTGCTTAACAAAATGGCAACAATTTGATACTAATGTTTAGTCCTTTTTCTTTCCTTTCTAAATCCTGTGTACTGAAATTATATTGGAAAAGAACTCGTAAAATGCCCTGTAATCAAGGCCAGTGTTTTTGACCATGAAATGAAAAAGCAACATGCCTAATGCAAAATAATGCCTGGACAATAAGTGAGAGTGGGGTTTTCATCCCACACAGCAGGCCATCCAAAGGGGTGAACTGAAGTCACCAGAGCTCTGTAATCTGTGATACACTTCAATTTGAAGTAATAAGGGATGGGTTTAAGATTGAGAAAAATCTCTGTATCATTCCACAGTCCCCTGACACCTATGATCCACATCTGGAGAAAAAGTGGCACATGTCACCATGAAATATCTGATTTTCGCATAGCAGAGCAAGTCATGCTACTCTATGTTCTATGGAAGTAGGTAAATTCTGCAGTAGGCTAGAATGCATACTACTTCAGATAAACCACCTTGTCTGTGTCAAAGACATTTATGAGCATCTCATCATAGGATCAAAAAGCTAGAAATAAAATTAGAAGCTACACTGCACTGTTCTGTAGACACCATATAACTCTCCTCCTAGTGAAAAGAACCTGCTGTGATACATTACTACCAATGATTAGGAGTTCCCAAGGTCCTCTGAGGTGAAATACAAATCCTTTCAGAATTCTTTGAAATGACTCTGATGCTTTTCTCCTTTTAATTTAATTTGATACTAGTTGAAGCGCTTGTTGATCTTTTTTTTGTTGTTGTTTTGGTGGTGTCTTTTTTGGTTAGTAAGGAATTGAAATTCCTAACATTTTTACTAAGTTCGGAATATCTGTTAAGATTGGTAGTCTTTCTTCATACTCAGGTGCATTCTTAAGGTTATATGCTATGATTGTAACTGCAAGAGTTATGTTAAGACCTCTAGAAATCATGAGGTAACTGAAGACTAAGATATTAAAAGAAATACAACTAAAATATATGTTCTTCAGATTCACACAAGGTGAAGCCCAAGAATCATGAACTTCTACATTTTCTTTTGAAGGATTAAGGTTAACATTATGTGTAAATAAAAGACAGTATCAGAAACTGTGAATCACATGAAATGGCTGGGATATCACCCAATTTATTTTGTTTTTCATAACTTGTGTGCTAGAGGGTCATGAATTTGGAGATGAATACACAAGTTTAGACATAGATAATGAACAAAGTAAGGCTCAAAATATAAACTTTTTCTGAAAGCCTTTGTCTATCATACTGATTATCATGAGTAAAATTTTTAAACACCTTGGGTACTTAAGCATCATTTCTTGTAATTTAGATTTAAAAATAGGATTTCAATTATTTCAGAATCCCAGTGCTCTAGAATATTTGTATTCCTCTCACTCTATAATACTCTAGGTAATTAAGTTCACACAACTCATTTGACAAGAACCCTTTAGTATGAGCAAATCTATAGAAGCCAAGGCACAGACAAACCAGTAACTACATCTGCACTGCAGACCACTTCAAAAAACCATGACTCAGAGGACACAAGCCTGGAACCAACAGCAACCTCTCATGCAAATCTGAACTACCCTTCAGACTGCTTTATATGTACTACATATTCTCCTATAACTTCTGTTATAGCAGTACCTAGGTAACTGACATTTTCTTTCTTTCCTTGGCCTATTTTGATTTTTTTTCTTCTTAAATTAAATGCAGATTTTAATTAACAAAAAGCTTTACAAATGCTTGTAATCATTATTCCCCCATCAAATTCCAATAAGAGGTACCCAAAAATCAAAGAATAAAAACTACCAGCATCAAGCACAGCTGCACTAATACAAAAAACAACAACAAAAGCATGTATTGGTACTGTTTTTTATTTATTTATTTTTTAAATTTATTTCCCTTTTGTGTATGCATGCCATCGTAGAGAACTAAGGAACTGGAACAATGGTAAGCCAGTTATTTTTATGGCTCCCAATCTACCAAACTATCCAATCCATTTTCTGTTTCAGTGATGCTATAACAAAATAAAACAGGGGAAACAGACTTCAAATGTTTATGTTTGCTACACAGAATAATTTGATTTTTTAGCTACGGAATATAGATTTCTTTGAATACCACAGCTGTCATCCTACAAAAGCAACCACCCCTGAATGGATATGCCAACCAGTTACCAAGTATCTGTACACATTCATTGTTCTATGTCTGTTCAGGATACCAGTCCAGGGGTTGGCAGAGTTGGACAAAAAAATCATCCTTATTCTATTACTTTGTCATCAGACACACTGGAGAGCAGCAGTCTCATCTTCACAGTCGGCTCTGTGGAAGCATTTCTACAGAAACATTCTCTAGTTATGGCACAGACAGAGTAGAGCACTACAAGGAGAAGTTCGAAACCTTTGCAGAGGAGCACCAATTAGTCCAAACAAGTTTTTAGAACTGTTGTTGCTGAAAAAAGTTCTGCTGTTTCTCATTCTGATTAATTTGTCCAGTCATGACATTAACTTTAATCAGAGATAACATTTAGCTAAGAATACCTACAAATCCAGTGAGAAGGTTAGTAAGAGGTAATATGTTCAGGGTAGTTTCTTTTCACATTTTACCACCAACAATCCTAAACAAAATGGGGAAAATTATTTACCAATTATGTTGTCAGTAAGAGAATTTACATAGTGTCCTGTCAATATGTGAAATAAAGTGTC
Source organism: Odontophorus gujanensis (assembly GCA_013399175.1). Classification (NCBI taxonomy): domain Eukaryota; kingdom Metazoa; phylum Chordata; class Aves; order Galliformes; family Odontophoridae; genus Odontophorus; species Odontophorus gujanensis. The sequence continues at coordinate 24,538 of VXAB01006861.1, read as the reverse complement.
ATTTTTGCAATGATTTTGTAATAATAATTGAATAAATGTATTCTAGCCATTTGTTTAGCTGGTGCTTGTTCCTCGTCTTTCCCTTTCTTTTTCATGTTTTGCAATTGAAATAACATCTTAACAGCAACTCAATATAGATTTTTACATTGAACAATGTAAATGTTACTGGAACTCAAAATTGCATATACTTGTATTGTTACTAGTGTGTCATTTATTTCTGTTGTTAAAATAACAGTGATTTGCATAGTGAATACTGCTCTAGAAATTGAATTTCTTATGAACCATCCATGTTAATTTCATTGTCATAATCTACAGTAATTAATAATTATAATTTTTAATCTCTACGTTACTATTGAGAATTACTTTCCTAACAATTATAATTTAGATGGTGTTTTAATGATTAAAAGAGATGATTACAGGATAAAATTCTTAGATTGGAATTAAATTAATTTTACAGTTAATTCCTAAATAAATGCATATTTTTTCTTTCAATTTTCCTGCAGTAGGTTGAGTGAGTGCCTATACTAAGTAATAATCATTCTCTAGATGTCACAGAAATTATTCAGACATTTACATTTCTGAATTCTTAGCTGTTCAGTCATATTAAAAACTATCTTTCTGTACAGTATACAGTAATAATAATAATAAAGCAGTGGCAGACTTAGACCGTTGGACTTTTTGCATACTGTTTTCTTATCTATGCATTTTGAATTTGATGCTATTTATGCTAGCACAGACATTGTCAAAAGTAGCACAAAGCTTGAATAGAACAGCTAATTCTACCATCTCTCAAAGGGAATTCACTTTGGAAACCTTGTCCCCACAGCTAATATTTACTTCCTTCTCCTGTTACCCTTCGCATATATTCAGCTCTTTTTCTTCTTCACAGCACCACTTATTGACTGAGTGATTCTCCTGGGAAATGAATCAATGAGATTTGTGTTTGTTCTAGACTCTGAGGAAGATGGTATGGAGATTCTGGGGCCTGTTGCTCCATAATGACTGTGTCTTCTTCTTGAGGAGGCCTAATGTTTGTTTTAGCCCAATGTCCTGATTGCTCTGGGTTAACAGTAGCTGCTGATTGTGATTCTGATTGCAGAAGGAGGACTCCCTGAGACAGCAGGCCGGCTCCAGCAGGCTGAATACTCTCAAGAGGAGACCAGGAAGCCTCCTGGGTGCTGGTTTCGTCAAGCCCTCCGTACATAACCATCTTCTCTGTGCTCCTGGGGTGTAGTTTCATCTTGCCCACCAGCAAGGGAGCTCATTCATGCTTCAGAACAACTGGGAACGGAGATACTTAGGTGACCTAAATGTGGAGTCTACTGGCATGTGAATGGAAAAGTAGCTTCAGATATATTCATCTGGAGCAGCAATGAATTGATTATAAAGAGAATACTGGCAGCAAGAAATTCAGAGGCCACTTAAGGTCCAGCTACCACTTGGGTACAGAAATATTAATTTCCTCAGGGGAAACCACCCTCTTCATTCATCTAATATTTCTTACATTTAAGGTAGATCATAAGTAGCAGTTAGCTTTTAGCAAGGCAGAATATTAAAATCATTTGTTGTTTCAAACAAAAACAAATATTCAATAATTGAAATTTTTGCTGGTTTCAGTAGCTAGAAAGGAACACATTCTCAGTTGTCTTTTCTGGCTATGAAATGCCCTGAAAGCCATCCCAAACCTAAATAAACAACCTAAGTATTTTTCCTGTAAAGACTGACCCAGAGTGTTCTCTCATTCACCCAGCAGCAGGTGATCATATGGATCTTCTGCATTATCAGAAATGACAAGTGCCAGCTACTCTTGGCTATAAAGGCACTGTTACCATTATAGAAATAATAAATGTTTCTGTGCTTTCAAGCCTTTACTCTCTCACATGTGTTTAACATTATTTCATAGCTTTTATGGACATTTCCTGAAATTGTAGTGTGAACCCATTCTGATGAGGATGGCTAATTGTAGGGCATAGTCCCCTACACTGCCAGTAATAAAATATATCCTGATAATTCTGCTCTTTGAATGCCAAGAAATAGGATAATCCAAATAATGTGGCCTCAAAGTTTGACTACATAAGATAAATTGTTATTAGCTCTGTACCACTACTGCATTACTCAGTCCAGTGTGCTATTTTTACCTACTTATGAAATAGTAAACTACAGGGAAAACTAAGGAAAATTGCAACAGCTCTGGGTGAACTGCAGGGATGAGCTTCAATTGTGACTGATTTACTTTCCACCAATATTTTGAGCAATGACATTAGAGGCAGATATTTCAAAAGCAGTCTATCAATTTTCAAATAAGAATCAGAAGTTGATGAACTTTCTCATCCAGAACACGTTAGATCATTTCAAGAAGTGTCCTTTTTGCTTAAATGATTTTATGATACTGAGTACTGGCACTTAAATGCTTACTAGCAATTCAAAAAAATGTGTTTTATTTCTGTGTTGTTTAAAAAAAAAATACTGCATATATATTGGGAATAACAAACTTCAAAAATATATGCAAAGTTTGCAAGAACTTCACAAAAATAGAAGACAGACGTGTTGACTGTACATTTGATATTGTTTACCTTGGATGCTATGAAATAATTTCCTACAGTATATTAAGAATTACAGTATACCAGTATACTGCACAACCTTTGCAGGCGGTCCAAAGCTGCCTCTAGTTTGTCTTTTAATTTAATAATCAAACAAACAAAGTAAATAATGGATTATTTATTGAAAATTCACCCACCCATGTTGAAGCAAAACTGGGGAGTAATAATATTATCTAGGATTTTTCTTTTCTACAGTCAATTTTATACCAAATTTATCTTGGTAATTTAACATTAAAAAAACGAAATGCTTTAGCACTTACAACAGATACATGCTAAATATTACACAATAGCTGCAGGTTTCCAACAGAACACATAACAGAGAAACAATGATATGAATGAAAAATTAAAAGAACAAAATACAAAATACAAATACAAAAGATGAATAAATATCAATGGTTGAAAACTATAAGAATAAAAGTGAGTATGCGAGGAACCAATCCTGCACTTCATAAAGTGCACTACGGTAAAGACTACTGCAAGGGAAAAAAAAAAAAAAAGGATTCAAACTGTGTTTTACCACAGTCATTGGTTTTAAGGCCAAAAGGATTCAGTGAATCCACTCAGACTCACCTTCCCCAGATTGTGTGTTTCCTCTACCAAAAAAAAATTCCTTATGGATGTGTAAGCAAAGCCTCTTAAGATGTCTGCCTGACAGCCTGTACACAGTGGCGAATCTCCTGATCTGCTGTAGTAACTTCCTTCATGGAAAAATTTTGTAGTTCGATTACTTTGGTAATTCTGTCTAGTGGATCTCTTCAACTCCTAGATAGTGTCATAAAAATAAGTTTTTTCCACAGAGACAATAGGAATGTTTGTAACTTCATTATATCTTAAAGAGAAAATTCTGGACCATTTAAGAGATGAAAACTAAAAGCTGAAGAAGCTGAAGCCACTTCTGCTGCACTTTTTAAGTTTCGGACCTATTAATTGATCCGTTGCTTCTACCATTTCCTACTACTTATCATTTAGCAACAGTATGAGCAAACCATTGGTGCAGAAAGCACATCTGAACAGTAAATCTGGAAACTTCATACAACATACAACAAAACAGAGCAAAGGGAGGAAGGAAAAAATATGAGAGAAATATATTTGCATACGGGTGTCACGATTCCTTCTTACGGTGTAAGGATGTTCCTGTTGAGAACCCCAATTCTATTTTTTTCTTTTTTTTTTTTAATTGAAAGTTCTTTTTGAACATCAAACTATGCCTACCTTGGATATAGTTATTTTTTAATAATTAAAAAACTGTCCAGATCACGTTTTTCAAGGCTTGATCCAAGTTTCACTGACTCTGGCAAACGTTAGTTATTTAATTGCTAGTTAATGACTTTGGTAAACTTTAGACCTGGTACATAGCACTGTGATTCCCCACTGACTAATATCTTATGCACTGTTTGTTGCTGTGCAGGATTGGCTCCCTCATCTTACAGTTTCTGAAATGTCAGAATTAGCAACCTTTATTACTAACCAAATTTTAATCCACATGAAACAGCTGAAGTAAAACACAAGGCAACACATTGCACATACAGTAACAGGACACCTTATTGGAGGGCTCTGTTTTGACAGGAAAAAAACAAAACAAAACAACTATTACACCAGTTCATTACATAATTTGCTGAGAACTAGGTAAAGCTTGTGAAAATGGATAGAGTCACTGAATACTAGAAAATATTTAATTTTTTTGTGTGTTTATTGTTAATGAATTAGGTGGAGAAAACTTATTCACGCATGTGGAATACCATAAGCTACAGTGGCAGAAAGGTTGAAATCCAAATGCTAGATACTTTCTCTTGAACTTCATACAGAGTATAACAAGTAGAACAAACAAAGCACTGATATCTGCCTGTAGTAACCCTTAGTGAAGAAGCAACTTTGATTAGAATACAGCGCCAAGATCAGCAAACCTTTTCATCCAGATGTATATTAGTATCTCCCTCCACAGCACTATCTGGTATGCCTTTTCAATCTGCCTAAAATGATGGGACAGTACAGGGATTCTAATTTACTGAAATTAAATCTAGTTATCAGCTAACGACACACATCCCTGTTGCAATGAACCAGTAAGCATTTAAATGATTACTAAGGTATAAAAGATAATGCCAACATTAGAAGTCATCTATATATAAATATAAATGAATATATATGTATATATATATAAATATAAAAATGTTCCTAGTGTATTGTTCCAAGGACTTAAACACAGATTTATCTTAAAGCTTGACAACATAGTTCTAAATTGAAATCTGATTTCGATCAACTAAAGCATACCTAGATGTGCTTTTCTGGAGGTGTGCCAGTCTGTTCAGAGCAGTTTGGTAAACCTCACAGTTAAAATAAATTATTATTCACAACTGAAAACTGTCTGCTGCCTGGTGCTTCTCCTGCCTCAGGAAATATGACCCTCATGCTCAAACTAGTGAGCAAATCCAAGTCCTTCTTGTCCTCTTAGTCATGCAGACCTAGATTCCACTTCCAGCAGGTATGCACAGCATGAAAATATTTGGGAAAAGCGATATGGGAAATCTCTGGCTCTACTGAAAGAATGATGTGAAGATTCTGCCTCTGATACAATGTCTAGTATTTCTTAAAAACAGAGATGACAGATTGTTCTGGTTATTGTCACAAAGCAGGGGGTAGGAAAATTTCTATAAAAATACCATTTTAGTTAAAAATAGGAACCAATTCGCCAAAACAAACAAACCATCAAAAAAAAAGTGTTTCACCATTTCTCTCAAATTCTAACCAGGGAAGATGAGCTTGGATTTTTAAGTCAATAAAGTTAATGGTCAGGGATTGGTAAGTTTTCTGATGGTAGTTTCTCATTCATTCTATGTGTGAATTGCACAGGCCTACTTTTCTTGCTTGCAACGATAAACATATAATTTATATTTTCTAACTCTCCTTCCTTGTGTCTCTTGAGTTTTGCCAGTAACCAGCAGCAACAGAGACACATCTACTAGGTGACCCTAAGTAAAGAGCAGCTAGCAAAGAACATTTTAAATTTCAAGTATTTTTAGCCTCTCTTGTCTCTCACAGGATTCACAGCCAATGAAAATCTGCTAACAGAGTAGTGTGGGCTCTGTTTCTTAATAGATAGTCACTTGGAAGGACAGGGAATTTTTCTACCAGAAAAGATGTTAACAGTTCTTGTTAAACCTTGATTTTTTGTGACGTATTGTTTAACTGATAAATTCAGGCTTGCACAGTCATCTATGAGAATGACCATATGTTCCCAGAAGATTTTTTCAGTAATTAAATTTTATAGCTTCCTAAGCATCTTTTTCTCTATGTTTAAAGGAAAATATTGACAAGATTTTATTTATTCATACACTTATTTATTCCTTCTAGAATCTGCTGATAAGCAGGATGCTCTGCCATGAACTACAAAACAGAAATGAAAATATCACATTAATAGGTTTGGAACACATTACTTACGGTGGTAGCACAGTGGATGTCTTTCCATACATTGGCTTCCCTGGAGAGATCAGAGACTTCAAAAAGGTTATCAAGAATTACTTCCCCAATCATGTCATGTCTAGAAAATCTGTCAAAATCATAAACACTGAAATGCAATTTCCTGTTGCTGAGTTGATCATAGGCTACAGGAAACTGAAAGGTTTCATCAAAGACAGGATTTAATGTCTTTCTGTGAACTCGTGTCTGAAACTTCTTTTTCCTATCTGGAAGCAGATAAATCTTAACGTAGGGGTCGGATGTTCCTGTGAAGTCTTTAGCAGGCAGATCTAAGGCTTTGACAATTGTGACAGCCAGAAGTTCATTCTCGTAATCGTACCGGAGAGTGAAATTAAGTTTTCCACATGTTTTCACATCTTCTTGTTGCCCATCAGAATCCACAGACTTCTGTTTGTAGAGTTCTGGTTTTATTCTCCCAATGCTGGTTGTCGTCTCTCCCCTTTGTAAAATTGGATCTGTCCCCATGTTAAAATCAACACTGGACACCTGCATCTGCCTTGGCAAATGCCTCCTGAAAGAATTGTGCCTGCACACATACACACACAAAATGAGCCACGGTTATCTCCAGTAAAAGACCAGGCTATTACTAAGTAGAAAATATAAGAAGATGAAATTAGTAAGGCTTCCATTCTTTAAAACAATTAAAAAACAACCCCCAAATGTTTTATAAGTGTTAAAACAACTTCAGGAGGAAATGATTATTCAGAATGAACTTGTCCTGAGAGATGCTCAGTGTCCTGGCAATATATATATATTTCTTACCTTATTTTCAAGCTATGCAGCTGAAAATGAGTTCAGGGTCTTTCACAAAATTCCAGCATTATTTGATCCTACTACGTTAGGACACGAACAAAATGTAGTCACACAGAAAAAAGCATCACTTACAGATAACAGACTTCCCATTGTTTGCAGGCACTCCTTGTTTGTTTTTCTATTAAACGTTTACCATGCTTAACAGTGATCACTATGAAAGGCCCAAGAAAGCCATGGAAAGTACAGATGAGACACAGTGCTTTGCCACCCTGCAACACTTCATGTGTACCTATTGGGTATCTTGTGCACAGAGATACAGGTCACTTAACCTGCAATATTGTTCTGGCTGCAATACATTTAAAAGATTTCAGTAACATTTTCCTGTGACTTTCTCCTGTTATCACACTTTTCTGTGTAACGTGTTAGCAAATTGATTCATGTATTCCTACCAAAAACTGTTATGTCCAAATCCTTGCAATTCTGAATACTATGCAGTGTGTCAGTACTTATTTATGAGCTTATCTTGACTCATGAACATTAATGGAACTTTCTGCCTTTCCTACTAAGAGTGAAATCAAATCTGTGGTATGTCATACAGCTTTAAAATAGTATAAAAATACTGGTCGAAAAACTTCATAGACTTAATCATCAGCAGATGCCATTATGACTACACTGTTCAGTTTATTTTTTGGACATTTTCACATTTCCTTGGTACTTCACTACCCTTACAGTCTGTACTGGAAAAGCTCACTACCTCCTCCTGTGAGCATACTTAGTTGCCATTAAAAAACAATTTAATTGTCAGAATTTCCTCTGCTTTTTTGCAATCAATTGCTTATTAATACCAAATGCAACCCTGCCTTATTGCTTGGTTTCCCTGTGGTGTTGTGTTCTGAAAACAAGAGGTGTCACAGCTGTGCGTTTCTTTCTTTAAATCAGAAATGCAAATTGTCTATTTGAAAGCAACTAGGACTCATTTCATAGATATTATTTGTATTTTTGCTTAAGTGAAGTGGTTGCAGAAGGCACCCAGCACAAAACTACTGCAATTTAGCTGAGCAGAGATACAAGAGGGCAATCTGCAGCCATTAAATAATAGACAAGAATGTTTCCCATTTTGGTTGCTTAAGTATTGCTAGGTGTAGTGTGCAGCAAAATTGTAAGAAAAGAATAGGGGAGGGAGATCTTCATAGTCCAGGTTTGATGTAGCTCCAGAAAACACAGGTGTTTTGAGTTCAAATGTAGATGAACAATACCTCTCACAATATACTGCACTTTTCCATATATACACATTTATTTATTCATTTATTTTCTTATAAGCATGCAAGTCCAAAGACTTCCTCTTCTCTTAAATGTTTAAACTCCTCAAATTCATAGTATAAGATTTCCATGATGGAATGGAGTGAGGAATGGGAAGGCTCTAACTAGTTACAGAAGCATAACTATGTCTTTCAAGGAGTTCCATAAATGCCCTCGAGCCTTCATCCACTGGGAATTCTGGTCTCATGGATGTGCTGAACACAAGGAAGGAACTGATCTCCACTCAGAATATAATAGCAGTAAACTTTGAGCATGCTGTGATTTAGGTGCTAGCTCTCTGGTATCTCTGACTCTGCTTACACCAGTAATACAGTGAAAATGCCTGCATGTCCTTTCCAGTTTAAATGGAACTTGATACATGACAAACTCTCTTTTCCTATAATCTCCTGCATTTATGAAGAACTGAGTTAATACTTACAAAAGCAGCATGTAAAAACATGACTCTGTGATTTCTAAGGTACCAACCTCCTTTCAAACTGTCAAATGCTATGTACGTAAGATCCTCTTGTGAAGACGGTCATTGTTGCATGGCATCACTAAGTAGAAAAGGGCAGCTGTATGGCTGTGTCCCATGGGAACCAGCAGAGCTTTTGCTCTAGTAAGCCAATGCCCTAATTACATAGTGCCTCGTATCTGTTCTTAGTCACAGCATTTCACCAAGATAGCTAATTGGTCTGTTAATTATTAAGATGCTTCACTGTTGTCATGGCAACATATTTATACATCCTTTGTTCAGCAATAACAAAGGAATTAATGACTGTTATAACAAAGTGCAAGGATGTCAAGCAACCAGGATAAAAAGGTGTTAGGGAAGCTATTGATGTGTGCAAATCCAGGTACATTCACCATTACTGGTTTTTACATAGCACTCCTACAATACACATAGCTTCCATAACTTAGAACAAGTATATTCTGAGTGACAAAGTCTGGACATAAATCTGTAATATAAAACAAGTTTGCATTGGAATAATGATAGTATGAAGCAGAGTTCTAACACAGGAAGACTGACATATGTAAGACAAAAGAGAAGGATAGGATGGTGATTCACGGTACGACTTGAAATTTACAACATGCGGATCTGATCTATTTTCACTAGATGATACCACAGTGATGTTTTAGACCATATCCAGAAATGGACACCAGCATTTAAATTGTATTTTGTCAGGACTGAGGCTACTATTTCCTTCTTGCCATAACCAAATTCAATTGACCTGTTTGTTTGTCTTTAACCTTAGCATTCCCACACACCTCACTTTTGCCTTTATGCCTCATGGGAGCTGACTTACTCTCACAGAGCTGAATGACAAGCTCCTCTCTTACCTAATACTAAAGATCTCAAAGCTGTTTTAAAACACAGATGAAGATCTGAAGGAAGAAATATCAGAGAATCATGAAAATATTATGGAATACCTCCACAAAGTACAGGTGAAAATGGCTCTAACACTGAGCAAAAATGCATGTAAATGAACACCACTGATGCAGGAATTCTCCTCCTGTAGTTCACTGGTGCAAACACTCTACTATTAATTGCTTAAGGTGGGACTAGCAAGGCAACTCAAGGGAAATGAATTGTCCCTCCAGGAAAGATTTAAACCTGATAATTTAGACAGGACAGAAAGAAAAAGCTTCCCCACAGTACATACAGAAAAAGCAGGATAGATGACAGACTCCAATCTCATAAAAGTGTGATGGGTTTCAATTTTATTTTATTTAGATCCCAGCCCAAATTACTCTAGAGGTCTGTGGGAATATTTTGACAGCTTGAAGTACCTCTGGACTATATCCTTCAAACTTCTTTCTTCCCCTGTGTTTCCATAGAGAGTTTTCAAGCCTATTTGCCAGCTAGCTATTTCTTCTGTCTGTTCAGGTAGTCAGACAGTCTGATCACCTACAGATTTACCTGTTGGCATATAATGGATAAAACCCTTCCAATTAATATCCACTTAGATAGACACCAGCATAGCAGTTGCAAATAGCAGTTGCATAAGATCTCTGTCATGCTAAGTAATAATATAATTAATTTTTTGTCCCTTTCCCTGTCCCTCTTATAGCAGCCACAATGTCAAAGCTGCCTTCATAGCATTTTGGAAAAGTTCCTCAGAGCAGCTTGGATATTATGTTCCCCGTCTCAGCAGGTGGATATAGTAGCTGCAATCAGGCACAGCCAAGGCAATGTGGCTTTAAGGCAGCTATACAGTCCTATCATTCAGGAGATGGTTCAGCTGCTGGAGTCAGCCAGACCGCCCTTGGTTGAAATACTCTAATTTTTGCCTGTTGGCTGTTCCCTGTTGTTAAAAAAGCAGGAAAAAAGAAGCACTTCTATGCTCACTAGCTCAATGAATGCACTAGTCTTAGGGACTCTCAGAAAGCCAGCAAAATATGTGCCCACTGATTGTAAAGCACATGTCCTCTGCAGACTTGTTCCTCAATTAAAATGGGGTGGATGCTTTTCTTTTTTTTTTAATTATTAAGATTTGGCTTTTGCTTGGTCATTTGTTTTGTTTTGGTAGTACGTGTCCAGTTAGCAAAAGGTCCACTGAGTTTAAATCACTTCCTACGCAGCATCTCTACTCTTACAGTGTTATGTAATACTTCAAGTGCCTATTTTAACCTTCATTTTTCCCATTCTGTGTTAAGAAAATGTCTAAAAAAAATAATACAATCAATTATTTATTTTTATGTAGGAAATGATCTTTTTAGTTCACTGCCTGCTCCCCATGCATTAAATTTGCTGACCGTATTTGAAGAAAATCCTGTTTGATAGCACAGAACACTGCACATCTCTTCTTCACCACTTTTCAAAATAACTCAGTATCTGTGACAAAATCAAAATATCTGTCCTTCAATTTAATACAGAAGAAATCATTGCTGCGGTAGTACATGCTTGAGATGTACTCCAAAATCTATATGGAATCTGAATCGCTTTGAAATCAGTTTGCAAAGAGTCTACATTCTTAGACTGCAATTTTAATTCCGTTATAAGTGGCAAACATGTAATGAAGAAATGTGCCATCAACAACAAATCTGTCCTTTATTTAATGAAGAGGATAACTTTCATCTGTAAAAGCAACTGCTATGTCTACAAAAATACATCTGTGAAAAGACAGACATGCAGTACTTCAAAATCACAAGTAGCTGATCTTACACCTTTTTTGGAATATTCTCTTCGTGAAAAAGACAGAGGCTTTACCTTCACATGACTGCTGTTTTGCCTATAACTGCTAAGAACTCACAAGTAACCTAGGATCTTGGAAATTTTCAGCAGAATGCTATAGCTGTGCCTTTTTCCAGTAAATTTGTCAGAGATGCAAGTATCCCTTACCTTGACGATGACGTGGGCTCTGTGATCTGTCTCTGCATGCGTGCATGTCTGATCAGATGTTCTTTTAATGCATTCTGGACCTCTGCTGGTATATCAGGTGAAGTGTGGCTAATTTTCAACGCAGCTTCAAGTACCTTTGTTGTAGGTTTCCCATTTTCTTTAACTTCCTTTTTCTCACTGGTCTCCAAAACCTCTGTAGGAGCACTGGAGGTGCTCTGAGGGACATTACTGGCATTGGAAGTGAGAGGTTTGCTTCTCCAGCAGGGCCAGCACAACTTCCAAAAGACAAAAAGTGAGACCACCAGCAAGGCGAGCCCGCAGAAGCTGACGACTACTGCTAACAAACTGACTGAGATGTCTGCAAGGAATTAGAAACAGAGATCATCATGACAGGCAAACATGGAGAGGAAAAATTATGAAACAGGTGGGAAGATAGAAGCATTATAATCATTACCCTATGATGAGCTTTGAAGCCTTATTCAATGCTTTTTTCTTTTTGATATCTGAGCCTATGCCTTTAAAATGCTACCGTTCTCCACTATCTCTTTTCCAAATTCTCCATCCATTGTTGCACAGACTCAGGACCAGTACTGAAACCACCAGCCACACACAGACAATCAGACTGCTCAGGAACTAAGGTACTACCCAAATGGTCCCAAATCCACTCACCTATACTGATCAAATGGTATTTGCTTGGGAATACGTTTTGCTGAAAAAATTAAACAACAGTCAACATTTTCTATCAGCATCTATGAAGACAGGTCAGTTACAAACACCCAGGCTAATAGAAAACTTTCTTAGGACTTGTCAAACTTCTGACTTTGCATGCTAACAGGTTCATGAGCATGTTAAAACATGATAAACAGGAACAAGGTACAGTCTGTCATAGACAATAATTTGCAGAGGTTAAAACTCAAGCACTGTCAGACCATGACATTAAGTTGCCTTCATACTACACTATTCAGTGCCCTTGGTTGTAAGAAGACCCTACCATACACTTAGCTACCCCTGCTGCCCTGCGCTTGACTTTTGCTGCCACGGTGGATTAACATATCCAATAACACTGCAGAAGTAAAGAGAACAGATTTCGTACTGACTAAATTCTGCAAACAGACTTGTATTTTAGGAGATGGTGGATCACCAGAAATTCCAATCGGGGCTTAATTAAGATTTTTATTCTATGTGACATGTTTCAGTTTGATTTTTCCAGTATCATGTAATCTTATAAAATATAACTAAAATAACCCGTTCCTTTTGAAAAGAGGCTTTTGTATGCTTTTTTAAAAAAATCAATAAGCCCTACTTAAATGCCCCTCAAGCAAAGGCTGCTGCTGCTTGTTACAACAAGGTTTGACAGTTTAACAGCTAATATTTTATATCCATAGCTGGAGGCTACAGGCTACTAAACTGAACCAGTGGAAAAGTGCAAGCAGGGTACAAGCATAATTTTTCTAAAAGATAACAGGATAAAAAAATTGTCCTCTAGGTGAGTGTTGGCTGCATGAAAGAGTTTGCAGCTCACAAGTCTTTCCGGGAGATTAAGTTTCCAGAACATAATTTCAGAAGGTTTTCTTTATTAATGTTTAATCTCCAAATACAACTTTCAGTAAGAAATAATGAGCTTAACACCCACTTTACATGAAAATAGTCAGTGTAAATAGGTGTTTACAGTCTGGGGACATACTTCACCTCAACCACAGTTCATATATGTCCTGACCAGCTTCATGGAAGAATTGGCAAGGGATGTGTTTCTGCAGTTTAAGAGTTTAGCACTAACTGCTTCCCTACCTTGAATAGAAGTATACATACACAAAGATTTTTGACAGGCTTAGGCACCTTTTTCTGCCTGCAGTCAAATGTCAAAATGTAGCCCTTGGAATATTCACATCAGCTTAATGAGAAATTCACATGGCAAGTTTTGATTTAAGACACTCCCATAAAATGAATGGATGCATAATTATACCTAACAGCAATGTGACACAAGAAGCAAGCAATACTTTCGCATACATTTTTTCTAGAGAATGAATCCCCAATAGGGGTTATTAGGCTATTTGGTTTGATCTACTGTTTACTGCTATCTTTTCTGAGCCTCATAATTTTTAGTGGGTTTGAGCATGTTCTGCAGCAGTGTCTGATCTTGATGGCAAGAAAAGACATAAAAAGACGTTGGAGTTTACAGTTTGGTTCAGTGATTGATCTCTTTGTTGCAAATTTGTATTTCCGATTTGTATTTTTTGTAGATCTAATTTACAGTCACTGATTCTTTCACGTCTTTGTATGAGAGATTTTAAGATACGATACGCCTCAAAACACGTGTCTATGCAAAACACAAATAAGCTAAAATAAGTGCTAGAAACAAACCCACAGCTTGAAACTAAGTTATCAACAGAAGTCCCTGGAATGTTTTTAACCATTTTAAGTCTCCCAGCCAATTCCTGGGCATGGGCCAGGAATGCCAACAATCACCCATCAGAGGCACTTCAGTGTGGTTGGTCCTTCTATTTCAGCAGATGATGGACAGAGACTGACATGTCAGTTGGCCTGAGTGCCAGAGAGTGGTCATCCATGAATTCTATACATGAATACAGAGGTATGTCCCACGGAAGGAACTTTTTTTTATAGATTAAACTAGTTGAATCTTCAAATAAGCTAGACAAAATATTTTTCTATTCTCAAAGTTTGACGAAATGTAAAACTTTCAAAAGGTTGATGGTAGCTCAGAAAACAACAAAAAAGAAAACAAAATAAATAAATAAATTTGGGGTCATTTACAATATTTCCAGCTCAGTGTAGGTGTTATTAGCATAATTAGCTCACATTCTGAGTTGAACTGAAAAGTTATAATAATTCATTTACAAAATGATGGAACAGATGAAATTATTAAAAAACCAGAAATACAAACATCCAATAGAGTTTCAATTTGATGAAGACACTATCAGTTGAAAAAGATTATAGCAAAGCTTTTCTAGCTAATCTTATTTTAAGTTTTTCACTGCAAGACATTTTTCAAGTCTTCAAATAACTTGGTGCTCCTTTTCAACACTTACTCCAGTTCTTCAACTTCTACATTCTTCTTTCTTTATTTTCATTAAACTATTTCAAACGCTCTCTAATCCAGTCTAAAAATCTTTACAGAAATAAGTTGTATAGCTCTAAAACATAGCTTGAAGCAACTTAAGAGTAGCGAAAAGAGTAGCTGTTGGATTAGATGATCTCTAGAGGTCCCTTCTAGCGCCTACTATTCTGTGATTCCGTTTACAAGAGCAAGTGTAGAGTCTTGCACCCAGGGAGGAATAACTGTATGCACCAGAACATCTTGGGGGACAACCTGCTGCAAAGGAGAGCTGCGGAGAGTGGCCCTTGGGTCCTTATGGATGACAGGCCGTACATGAGTCAACAGTGTGCCTTGGTGGCCAAGAAAGCTAACAGCATCCTGGGGCGCATTAGAAAGAGCATGGCCAGCACGTCGAGGGAGGTGATCCCCCCCTCTAATCTCCATTGGTGAGGCCTCACCTGGAGCACTGTGTCCAGTTCTGGGCTCCCCAGTACAAAAAAGGCAGAGATCTCCCAGGAAGAGTCCAGTGGAAGGCCACAAAGGTGATGAAGAGTGTGGATCACCTCTCTTATGAGGAGAGGCTGAGAGACCTGGGTCTGCTCAGCATTGAGAAAAGAAGACTCATAGGGGATCTGAACGACATCTATACGTATCTAAAGTATAGGGAGGCAAAGGGATGAGGCTGGACTCTTTTCAGCAGTGTGTGGTGATAGGATGAGGGAAAATGGCCACAAACTGAAGCATAGAAAGTTCCGCACAAATGTGCATGGGAGCTTCTTCACAGTGCAGTGACGGAGCACTGGCACAGGCTGCACAGAGAGGTGGTGGTGTCTCCTTCTCTGGCGACGTTCCAGACCCGCCTGGACGCCTACCTGTGCAACCTGGGCTAGGGAGCTGCTTTGGCAGGGGGTTGGACTCGATGATCTCTAGAGGTCCCTCCCAACCCCTACAGTTCAGTTTTCAATTCAGTGAAAGTATTTGGTAGCCTCCACATTTGCTATTTTAATAGTCTGCTCAACAGACTTACATATTCCACTTGATAGTGCAACAAAGACTTTAAACAAAATATTGAAATACAGTCATTGCAAAGGAATTGGACCAAAAAAAAAAAGTTCATTACAATAAAAACTGTATTTATTTCATTACATTTACTGCCATAATTGCTAGAAAGCAATCAGTACGCCATATCAATCAATGCAAAAATTATACTGTTTGATTTCCTCATTTTTGAAAGCCACTCCATTGAGAAATTATTATGCAATATTTGCTGTTATGAGAAGACTAGAATCATTTGTAGAACAACAGGCAAATGAAGCTTCCTCAACACTTTCATGTTACTCTGGATATGTCTCATATATTACCCTTCCATAGGAATTTAAAAATAAAAACATTAAGAGATGGTTCTGCAGAGCAAAAGTTTCTTCACATACCCATCAAGGAAACCTGGATAGAAAGAAAAATGATTACCAAAGGATGGATATGCCCTTAGGCTGGAGTCACACATTAGTTATGTAAGTATTCTTCAGAGGGTGACAAGTTCAAAGACTGCCTTAAGTTTTTAGAGACAGAAGGGGATACACTCACCCAACTGGGACAATGTTAACTGTCAGCACTGTAAACAATATTCTCACCCCTCTCTGCTATGAAGGAAGAAAAAAACCATTTTCAGCCACAGGCTGGTTTTTGACAACTCTTTTTCCAAACTGATAATTTCAACTAGACTTTAATGCTATAAGTTTGCACAGAATAGATATGTTTCTGAATACCTGTCTGGTCATGCCACATGATGGTTTTGCCATTCCTGCTCACATGCTGAGTAAACTTATGAACGTGAAAAAAAAAAATCCTTTCTCACAATGCCCCTTCTGATCAGAGGGAAATCTTCCACTGATTTCACTGAAGTTAACTTTTCACTCCTGGTGATTTTTCTTTACCGACTATTCCTCAATGTCACTTTCATAGTTCTGATAGAATTTCATGACTGAAAGAAAGTGCTCTGTTCATGCTTTCCTATTTCAAATAACTCTTTGAAGACGGGCACTATTGGACAATTTAACACTTCTCATTTTAGAAAAGTATTTCTACTTAGAAATGCTTGAATTATATTTACCTCAAAATCTTTCTGTATTTTTTATAAATACTCTTGGAGAGACATCCAGCATAAGAGGCTTCTTGACAGTCAGTGTTCCATATGAGGTAAGTATGCAGAAACATCCCCACCTTCTTTCTGGGTGCTAGGCAACATTTTGAACCATGGTTTCTACATTACGGTTTCCAACAATTCATTGCTCTTAAGTTGCCTCAGAAAACATGAATCTATTCTCAAACATGTACACTGGCAGACTTCCATGTCCAAAGCAAATTAAATTCATTTCCATTACAGTCAGTGCTCTGAGAGCATGTGGCCCTTGAGGCTTAGCTTGGGAAACAAAGATACTCTTCAGCCCTTACTGAATGTACACATAGGAGACCACCAAGCATGGTAATGAAGTTGCCCATACGTATAAGGGGCAGGCAGGGCAAGTAGGGACCAGTGTCCTGCAATTGTGTGAAATCACATTATGTAGTCTCTCTTGCACATCACATCGCAGGAGGTACACAGAGGTATGTACAGCCAGGTTGCTCCAGCTGCAGCTAGAGGACAGGGACAAGCCAGGAGTACAAAGTTGTACCCTAGGCTCCTGCTTCAGGACTGTTACAGAGTCCAGCAGCCTTGCTCTACCTTTAGAAAAGTGCTGCAAGAGCCCCTGGCAGACAGGAGTTGTGCTACGTGCACAGAGTAGGCTGAACTGAACTTACTTTTGCCAGCAAAGCAACAGAAAGAAAGGAATTTCTGGAAAAAAAGGAATTGAGCTCTCTTTTGACCCCTCTCTTGGCGTATAGCTGATCTTGGATCTCTTAAATATTTAAAGTTCAGCATCCAATAATTTTATTCATAACTACTTCTCTTTAACTGTTTTGTTGTTGTTGTTGTTTTTTCCTATTGATAACTGTATATAAGCAACAGCACTATCTCCATAGGAACCACTCTGAAGGGAGCTCTGTAGTCTGGAATATCAGCAGTCAGCTCATACAGATTAATTAATACATCTCCAATTTTCTAGAATTTGAAGGACACAGGAGCTTTATCAGTGATAAAACATTTAAGCCCAATAAAACTCCTTTATCACCATGCACAGGAACTAGCTGCCCCAATCCAACTCTTCTGCTGTTCACCTTTTTGGGGGAATTCAAAGAACATCAAAAGTTGGTGGTGTTCACTTTTACTTGGCATCAGCAGATCTTTCACAAATACCTCTCTGTCAGGTAAATTCCAAAGGATGGGGATATAATGCCTTGGCATGCCTCAGACAGCAGCAAGTGTAGTAGTCTCTTGTGTTTTCTCTCTTAACCTCACTTGGTCACAACACCTGACTTACCTTTCAAATTACAAAAATAACCTTCAGCTTGAAAGTCTGTATGTGGTCTCCTCTGCTGTTCCCATAGCAAAACATACTTTGAAGATCTTCCTCAAATCTTTTGACTCTAGCTCTGTTGTGAATGTGTTCCCTCCCACATTGTTATTTCAGTCTGATGTCTGAACTTGTTCAAAAAAAGCCATCAGCCATACCAACTCCTGGCTGATATATTGCTTCTGAAGTGCTAACAAAACCCAAGGATAGCATGTTTCTTACCAGTAAGGGAATCCAAATTAAGTCAGGTATCATTGTGATTTACTACATCTTTACCACACATAAAATTAGTAATCTCTTGTCAGAATCATTTTATCTAAGTTACGCTATCTATCAGTGCATCTGATAATCTCTATCTGACCAATCACTAATGGAACATTCTCTTCCATCATTTCAGATCCCATGTATGGGTCTTTAAATTATTTCACATATAGTAGATATAAGGTATTTCCCAGAAGCTTGTTAACCTTCTCCTAAACCACGCCATCTTTGGTTTCACAGAAATCAGAGGGAATTTCTCAGAGTAGTAGTGTGGAAGTGAATATTAGTACGTGTTGTACGTAATGAGTAAAGATGGCACTCACTTTGCCTGGCTGGGTCATTGTGTTTTGCCTGGACTGCAGGAAGTAAAATACGTTGGACTAAACACTGGCTTTTCCATCCTAACATAGCAAATATTAGCTGTCTTCTGCATTTCCAGAGCTTTTTTTCTGGCTTGCCTGCTTACCTACTTTCCCACTTGTTAGCTCTCAATTTCAAAAGGAGGTAAACTCCCTTTACTGCACAGTCCACATTTCCCATTTACCGTCCATTAAACAAAAACACAGCTTTGGGTTTGGTCCCATGCTGCTCTCACATTTGCAAACATGTCTCTGTAAACATAGAAACATTAAGGTTGGAAAACATCTTCAAGGATACCTCACCATCATCTCTGAGACAAGAAAAAAACTGCAAATGCATCACAGACCCTTTGGACAGCCAGTAATCACGAGCATGCCTCAGCTACAACCAGGTTCATGCAGCTCAAGTATCATTCTTGAACTGCCATGGTTATGTTTATTCATACCCAGCAGTACCTAACAAACATGTCACACATACGAAGAGACCCAGCTAAACACTTGTCTCTTTATGATCACTACAACAGACTTGTCCCCGAGCTGCTGTAACCATTTTTCATTTCTCTGTAAAACATGTACAGAGGAAGATTATTTCTTAAAATGCTTTTACTGTGCATCACTGCTGCCTGCATGTTGAAGGCTTCTGAACTGTTATGATTACCTTCACATTTACTGTAAAGAAATCTGGTTTCTGTGGCATGTTTACCCCTTTGTTATACTTCTACATTGCTGAAATAACTGCTTTTCTGTTTTGGGTTTTTTTTTTTTTTTTCTTCACAGCTTGTTAATAATCATTTCACAAAATACAGTTTTCAGCAACCCTGTACTTTCTACTTTTTTTCCCCAAACCATATTTCTCTCTGATAACAGTTGTGCTCTGATCAGGTGATGAGTAACATCACAAATAATTTGATCTGTCTTTTAAGTTTATCACTTTTCTCTGCAACAGAATGCTCAAGTGTTTCAAATAACTGTTACTTCCTTATGAAAAAATGTTTTCTCTACAAGTATACTTGCAGCCTATATTTTGTGCAGTGTTTTCTTACTCCTTCTATACTTCTGTAGTACATTTTCAGTCAGAGATAGGGTTAGAAGCTTGTAAGGTTAAAGTAAATAATAATAATAAAAATAAAATAATTGTGGGCAGAATACTTAGTTGAATAACAAACAAACCAGTATAAGCTGGTGCTCTCTGCATGGTCAACTTAAAAGAAATTAATTGCCTGACAAGAAAATGACTAAGAGCAAACATCAGCCCCCTAGAACTCTCCAGCCACCCTCTAGCCAGCTAAAATATGACCTTCTGGCAGGGAAACAACTGACTTCCCAGCTCTGCTAAAAACACTGTTTTCACATGAGAACTGATAATGAGGTTCTCGAGTATGCAGGACTAGCAGGCCTAGCAAACCAAAAACAGCAGTACAGAAGTGACCAGTATTTGCAGAGGATATGGCATGGCAGGGAGTTTTAAACATCATCAGAGCAGGATGCCTATCCCCCACTTAGAATAGTTCTTGTAGCTTCCTTAACCTTCGGAAATGCTCCCAACTGGGATTTTGATGTGCTTGTCTCCTTACAATGAGGAGGGATGCTTTACAGGCAATAAAATGAACTAAAGTTCCTTGCTGCTCACACAACTTGAGTATAAATACAGATAAAACCAAGATGTGCATATGAATTTTGGACATTTCTAGAAAATAATTAGCATTAAATTTTGTTTGGTGCAATCCTGCACATCTAGTTCCCATATGTTTTCTACTGAACTCTTTCCATTATTTGACAAATACGTTTGCCCAGCTCTGTTGGTAGTAAAGGTGTAAAAATAAATCAGTTGCACCTCTAATTCAGCATTTTGCCAAAAAACATTATACTCTTCTGAAGAAATCTAATATAGTCATCTAACTATATAAAGACACTAAAAGTGTGAATAGCTTCTTAATCTTCCTTTCTTGAGTATTCCCCTTGGGATAAGATAATTAATAGTCCTTGTAATTACCAGGGTAGAAAATATAATGGCAGATGTATCTTCATTAGTTGCCCAAAGCTCTGGGAAATTTACAAAATGATTTCTCTCCATAAGATTCTTTACTCTGAGTTCCATAGATTAGTTATCCATTACACAAAATATGAACACCCTTTCCTGACACAAGTGGTGAGAAATGAGAGTTCTTTTGTTGTTGTCACTAAGAGGAAAAAATACTGAAGAATCAGCCATTTCTTTGATGTAGTCCTGTTTGTCTGCAAAGAATGTCCTAACTCTTATTTCTTCAAGAATACAGGGAGTCAAATGCCTGGAGGTTATTATTATTTATTTATTTTTGTTAGCATTAAACCAGAGTGGCTCTCCTTCCTGCTTTGTTGTTTCTTTTTGTATCCTGCCTTACCACAGCAATACTCTCCTTTATTTTCTTTGGTCTGACTGTGTCTCTGGTTTCCTCTTCTTTGTTCATATTTGATTCTCTTACCCTTGCTATGCTTCTAGACATCTACACTGTCAAAACAATAATATCAATAAAGCAGTTCCCAACCTCTCCACTTGCCAGTGAAACTCATTGGGTCACAGAGTCAATGCTGCCTCATAGTTCAGTTTGAGCCTGGGCTGTGGTTGTGATTCCTCTGAGTCCAGCTTGTTTATTCAGCTGAAAAGAAAGCAATGATCACACTCACCAACACAACCTGATCACAGCAGCTCTAGTTACCTATTTTAATGTTTTAAGTTCCCAAACATCTTTGTATTAAATAGAAAAGTTTTGCTTTCCTTTTTACCATACACTCTTCTGCTTTCTCAAACGTTTCTGTAGTATTCTTTCCTTTCCAAACACACATCTCCTCATCTTTTAGTCTTCTCCACTGGAATCTCATCAGTGATTCTCAGTTATACTATTCATTTGTGACAGTTTTAGGTAACTTCTATTTTGAGATGAAGAAAACTGAGTGAACACGAAGGGAAAATATACCATTCCTATAAAGACAACTATCATATTTTCTTCTTGCATCTCCTTTTATGCTGCCTTCCACACTATTTGCTTTTTGAATGATCGTTGAATTTTTAGTTCTGATTCTATAATGATGGAGTATAATAAACCACTATTCTGTAATCACCCTCTCACAGACTCCTTCTAACAGCTGAAATATCTTCTTACTCTGACTAAAGTTTCTTCACTGCACATCTCAGTGCTTGCTACAGGGGCTAATGTGCAATGTGCTGCACAGAGACCCAGACCACAAATAACTGAAGTGGGCATGTACTATGAAAGGGCCTTCCACATCGTGTTGCTGGAGAGGTTAAAGCAAAATTGGGCTAAATTAGCCCGTGTTCCTCTTTACCATATAGCTACTGATGCATGACACCAGAACTGTGCAGAATTTGTTAAGCTCCAGGAGGATGTGTCTACTGGATATAGGCTCTCACAACAACTGCTACCATTCAAGACACCAGTGTCTCAAGACAACACATTTACGACTTCATTCTCGGAATAGAGAACACTTTAGGTTTCTACCTTCAATTAAATGCAGCTGCAGATGCTCAGCACTGTGGACAGCACTAACTTCGCCCACAGTGTTGAAAAGGTACTCTGTGTGTTTGAAGAACAGAAAAGAAACTTCTCTGTGGCACGTCTGACCTTTCCACGACCATATTTATCTCAGCCTAATTACTGTATTGACAACCTTTCACTTTCAGAAAAGTTACGTGAGTAATATTTACATCTTGTCTACCCAAGTGTTTACATATAAAATGCTGTCAGTTATCAACAACAGTGTGTCTGCTCTTCCTCTGGAGTCAGAAAGTATTAAAATGTGATTGCTAGCACTGGTATTAATTAATGAGACAGTGTTTAATTTAACACATATGCCAATAAAATTGACACCTATATTATTTTCCTTTTAAGGAGGAAACAGAGAGATTTAGGAATTCAGTTGAGATGTGGCACCCACTGGTTCAAGTCCCGTATCTGTTCATCATCAATTTATTTCCAATCTCACAATTCTAAGTTCTTAGAATTTACAAATGTAAAATATTACGTAGATTTCTGACTTTGAAGAGATGTAGAAAATTGTTCAAAAATGTAGACAACTCTTCAAAAGCACTGTTTACAGTCCAATAGGAAGGCACTTCATATTTGAGATTTAAATCTTCTCAACAGCAAGTCTTGTTTTACACTGTGGGACATTTTTGTAGCCCATCTATGTATGTATACATCCACTTTCTTACTACACGACAACTAATACTCACTCCCTGTACAGTACTCTCTACAAATCAGAAAGAGAAGCTAATCTTTTCAGAGCCCAGTTTTCCAAGATTCATCAGGCTGTTTCAGGCAACATTCTACCGTTTGGACCAAGACAACTCACAGAGTGTATGACTGGACTGTACTTGGTAGTTTGCATTCCCAAAGTACAGCAAATCTACAATCTGTTCTGGTGGAAGCACACTACCCCCACACTCCACTGTCCCAGTGGGTCAGCCACAGAGCCCTGCAATCCTCATCTGCTGCAAATACAAATGCAAAACCCTGGGAAGAACATGCAGGTAGTGAACTCTGAAAGAAGAATTGAAGAATTGCTCCTCCCTAAGGAAGGCAGCAGCAACAGGTGTGGGTTGTACTTTATTTATTTTATTTATTTATTTATTTTGAAGGGGGGGAGGGAGGGGGGGAAGGAATTTGCAGAAAAATCTGCAGGCACTAGAATAAAAAAAATAAAGTATCAACAGCTGCCACGGTAGCAACAGCATCCTGGGGCATGTGCTCAGTACCTGCTGTCTTTCATGACTTGGTGTTCATTTCTTCAATTTGTACTGTACACTTGCTATTTGCTGGCCACAATGCAAGCTGTCCTGCTCCATTTATGCACTGATGGAATAGGTTACCGATCACTTCTGACAGAAATAAAAAACTCGGTCTTCTTTACAAGCCCCGTCAGCAAAATACACACAATGGCCAACAACGGATCCGGAGTGTACAGTACGGAGAAAAACAAAGGAGCAGAGCTGCTTCCAGAAGATCCAGACAGCCAATCAATGACCAAACAACACTAGGAGTTGAAGCCCTGGCCGGTTTCAACCCCGATATTTTGTTCTGGCTTAGGAACACATAGATTAACCCGAACGCCCTACTCTCTACCCCCAGATTTCCCAGACGAGCCCTGGACTGGCGCTCTGCCCTGACCCTATAGCACCCTACCGGCAGCCAGAGCTCTCTCTCAGCCCTAAGCCCTTACCGGGTGGATCGCAACGCGCTCTCCCGACTCTCAGAGCATGCGGCGCGGAGCTCGGCGGCCACCCCACGCGTGCCGCGTCCCACCTGTGACAGCAGCGGCGAGCACAGCCGCAGCCCCACAGCCGGCAGGGAAAACCTGAAAACGGAACCCCCGGGGGCAGCGGCGGGGTGACTTCAGCTCACCGCGGGGCTCGCACGTCGGAGATGATCTCAGCTCCCCATTCCCGCACCCGCGAGCCCACCTAAGGGTGCGAGGTGCCCGACGGCGCGAAGCCTCCGCGTAGAGAGGATTTGAAAGCGGGTTGTGTGCCTGCCCCACCCCGCCGCCGTCCGCCCCCTCGGTACGCAGGGAAGGCAAAGGAAAAAGTTGAGCTCTCCGGCCGCCCACGCGGCGGCTGCAGGACGGGAGCGGCGGGGCCGGTAGCGGTACCTGTGCCGCCGATGCCCTGTCGGGCGGTCTCCAGTGGGAAGATGCCGGCGCACTTCTCCCGCTCCACCTGCCCGCCCAGGCACAGCTCGGAGATGATCTGAAGCGCTTTGTGGCAGAGGCTGCCCACGCCGTCCTCCGCAGGGAAACTCATTTTCCGGGCCGGCCGGCAGCTAAGCCATGGTTGGTTGGAGCGGGGCGGCTCCGTGCCGGACCTTCACAATCACCCGCAGGGAGCGGCGCGGAGTGAACGGGAGCGGAGCGGCGAGCGCGGCGCGAGTGGAACCGCGCTCACATCC
>VXAB01006860.1:743709-772721 GCA_013399175.1 Odontophorus gujanensis | reverse complement strand
TTGATAAAAAATACATAGGTTGTACATGAAATCTAGAATGGCTTTTTGCCTCAAATTTAAATCTAAAAGCCATTAAAAATAATGCAAATAATCAGACTAAATAAAAAACAGATATCAATCTTTCTAGTCACTGTTTGATTTGCCTCTCCTCCAGTCCAGAAGCCCAACTCACAGGATGTGATTTTGTTTAACATTAAAAACTTCTCTTATTTTCCTTGCATACAAGAGGGGAAAGCATCCAAAGAGGAACATTTAAAATAAAAACATTCATATTTCAAATGTTTTTTCTTTATGTGGTATGAAGGGTGCCGTGAAAACAGACCATAATACAGAGCTGCAAGGGGAATTCAGCCAGAACATCTCCTGCCCCATGTCTCTCACCTGCCCATTGCCTGGAGCATCAGTATGCATGGCACCATCATACAGTAACTCCAGTTCATTGAGATAAAGTGTATCACAGATACACCTTGGGAAAGAACTGCTAACCAGATATCTCTTGCCTGTTTAAATTTTCACTTAGTGAATAAGCATCCTTATTACATGGCAGTGATACTCCTCTGTGAGGTGCCAGTGGAGTAGGAGAACTTATTTCTGAGAACCTTTGCCAGAAGATTTAGGGTAATATTCTTCTACACTGACAAGACGAGATGGATGTTCAAGGCACTGCAGTGGTGAGAAAAGCCTTAGAGAATCACTGCACCTATTTTACACTAGAGAGGGTGCAAAGTCTGTTTTCCTCTTCCCTTTCCATTCATCTAGGAGCAGGCATATTGAGAATTCTAAAATTAACCTTCTTCCTAAGGCTTGATCCACGATCACAGCTAACATCCAGTGAGACTACTCACCTGAGTAGTGTTAGTATAAAAACTCATTTCTGAAGCAGAAGTGATGTGTCTGGCTAGCATGGGCTACAAGGTCCATGCAGGTCTGAAGGAAGAACCTTTAGAAAAAAAGGCAGGACAGTGAGTCTCACTGTGCATGTGAACATATCTAACTCCTCCTGCTTCCTCCTGGTGATTTTCAGCCTTACTCTCTCTACAGACAGAATGAACATTTTTGTCCTCCTGCAACCACTCACAAAAATGAGGGAAAGGGAATTTGCTTTTCTGAACAGCTGTACTGGCTGTATACGTGCCAAGCAACCTGTAAGCAGGCAAAATATGACATGTAAAAAAGTAAGAAAGCAAAGTGAACAACTTGAACGAATGCCACCTTTGTTCTTTTTTAAATGCATGTGAACATGAAATCCTAACTCCAGTTTCACAACATTCTGACATAAGTGGTGTACATAAGGAAAACAGAAAGATGGAAATTTTAAGGCAGTCTATTCACTTCTAAAGGTAAGGATTGGATCTCATGAAAAAGAACACTTTCACCTACTTGGCTTTAATCTAGAAGAAAAATAACTCCCGAAGAGGAAACTTTGCCATGGGAACATTCATACTTCAGGTCCTTGAGGGGCAGAAAGCTTGTACTGTTGTGCAATCAGAAGTGCTGGAGTGAACAAAATATTATTTGTGATCAAGAAGCTTTGGTTTAGATCATGTTCTAATACTGTCTCAGGAGGTGTGCCCATGGCTGGCACTCAGGATGAAGGCTGCACACAGCAAACAGCATCACTCACTGTGGTCACCCTCTCTACACTGTTGCTCTATTTTTTGCAAGTGTCTCTTCTGATTGGTTACCAATGGAGAAATAAGTACAACCTGGCTTCACATTTCAAAACAAGCACAGGGAAAAACAAACTTAAGGGGAAAATCTACTGCTGTTTCAAAAAAATTAGCTTGGGCCTGTGAAACCTCTGAGCTGACACAAATTATTGCAATATTTGCCCCAAGCCAGTCCTAGTGAGCTCTATGACATACTGTGCTCTTACAAACTTTTCTGGATTTTTCAGCAGACACACAGACAGACAAAGTAGACAGTTCATACACAGATGCATCTCTTCTGTGATCTACTTTATACCCTTTTGCTCATCCTTGTGATGCAGTTTCACCTCAGCTATGAAAGGAGCAAGGCTGTTCCTGGGAAGATCTGTCTTTTGTCAAGCCATCACAGCCTGAGCTCAGTTGTGAAGGCTCAAGTGCCAGTGTGTTTGGACCATCTGATATGTGCAACTTTTTTGTGCAGAGTTAAGCGGGAGAGGCAAGAGGAGATGGTGTCATGATCTCAGGGGCTTGTCTGAGATGGTAATGCCAAGGATTTTAGACAAAGAGCCTAGTTACTCAGCCTGACCCAAAGTGTCTTAAAGCTACTTGTATAATTGAATGGATCTCCCTTGAGCAGATGCCTCAGGAACCTTTCCCATAGACTATAGCTGAGAGAAGTAATTGGACATCACAACAATCAAAATTCATGACTGTCTTGAAACCTCTCAGGAACTGGGGCAGTCACTATCACTTTAAATACTCCTACAATAGATTCAAATTATGCCAGTATCATGGTCCTGCCCTCTAAGGCACATCATGCTACTGCATGACCCAGGCAGTGGCTGATTTCTCCTCTGAGTCAGCTGAATGCTAATTATATTCTATTATATTTTAAAGAAAAATCCAAGAGTGAAGTTACACAAGGTCAATTCTTTGCAGGCAGTAACTTCCACAAAGGAAGAAAAAAGGGACTTGAACAAAGGCTGCTGTTACACCATACCAACCCACAGGGATGTCCAGGTGCAGATGAGAGCACACTGTGCACCCTCCTACATGTGCGTGCAAAGCAGTGTTGTGCCCCTCTTCAGCACAGTTCTCCAGAACTGCAAGATTACCCAGAGCCGCGGGGCTCTAGATGAGTGACTTGCTGAAGGTAAAACAAGTCAAGGCAGAACCCTGATCTCCTCTCCTCGTCTAAGACTTAGCTTTTGAACCTGAACCAAACCATACCAAAGTTAAAGGAGAATTCCTATTTCTTTTAGTGACTTTCAGAGAAAGTCCTTGAACCTCAGGGCTACCTGACAGGAAGATGTGGGCACCCTGCCATATGAAATCTTGAGCTGCATGACAGGAAAGAGATCTACCTGAGTAGGAAGAAAGAGCGCTCCCACTCCTGATTCTGCAGATATAAATCTCATTCACTCATTGCTGGTTTTATGCACAGTCGCTCCTCAGTTGCTCAAGCAGAACAATGCAGCTGGCAATAGATTTTGTTTCATATCTTCCTTGGAAAAATGACAGATGTAAGAACATCTGGAGAGCATGCCCTCCTCCCTCTGGACATAAAAGAATGACAGAGATGGTGGCAGAATTGCTCAGAGGCTTGGCAGAACCCCACAAAATATCTCATGTTGTCACACTCATTTGTCACACTGAGCAACTGGATTATTTCTCAGTAGGCTGCATAGGACAGCAACTATAATATCCTGGCATTTGCAGTGAAATATACACTTAAAGCTGAGGGCACTCAGTGCAGAGAAGTCTCCACCTCATTTCTTGCATTCACCTTCAATACTGTGCAAAAACTGTACTCAAAGCAACTCTGTGCCTGAGCACTCTCTACACACAACCAGGAAGAAGACAGTGGAAAAAGAATCCAATTTCTTTCTCCTCTCTTCATATTATTGGCTTCATTATATCTGTCTAGTAAGAAGTCGTTCCCCACAGTCTCAAAGACGCTTAAAAGCCAACTGCTGCCAACCCATTCCTTCCCTCCCTGCAACACATCCTCCCAAGGCTTACACTATGCCCTCCTGCTTGGTTTTCTCTAGCTCCGTTACGAAGATTTCAAGCAATAAAAAAAAAAAAATATTCTGTGTTGAGATACGGTACTCTGGAGTTTCAGACCTTTTCTTCAGCAATTACAGCCTGCAACGCCATCAAAGACTACTCCCATCTCCAAACTTGTGTTACTGGAGCATGGAAATAATTGGCTACAGAGATTCCTTTTGGGGATACTGAGCAGAGAAGTGCAACGCCTTGGAAAAAAAAGGTTCTTTACAATGCTGTCAAACAAATATCTCATTACTCCTTTAAGCAGAACATCCTCTGACTTTTTGGGAGTGTATGGCTTAGCTCCAAATGAAAGAGCAGATTTATTTTTAAAGCACGCAATATTAGTGTGCACTGAAATAAACTCAGCAGAACAATCGGTGCTCTTGTTTCAGGGAACATGCTCACGAATGGAACAAGAGGTGCTGATATGACTTACTGCCAGGCTTCACACACTGAAAGGATCCTAGCTGGATTTAAACATGCAGTGTGCACCATTCAGCATTCAAAATAGTTGATCAACTTTTGCCTTTGGAAATGTTTTTCTTCACAGCACTTCGCTGATGTGTTCCTTCTGTCTAAATTTCCCCAGTTTAGGTTTGACAAATAAGCACAGTGCTTGCATTTAATTATTTCGTTTGCATTAAAAATAAAGTTCATGTGACTCTGAAAAATCAGCTTGAAAGTGACTTAATCAGTCCCATTAAAAGCTACATTGTGTGTCCCATGCTGACATGTTTTAAATGCAGAACTAAAATGGTTATTGGAGATGACTTGCATTCATGAGCATATCCTTTTTCCTTGAAGTTTTGTGGAAGTTTTGTCTATAGATCCACCCTTTTTAAATTTTGCCAAGAAAAAAAATAACAACAACAACATCTGATGGGGACTGAGAAGGTGTCAACAAACCCAAAAGTTGCTGTGACAGACTTGATAACAAGACTGATAACCAGAAATGCGTGCAGGAACATGAACTACCCAGCAACTATATCAAAGGCCTAACTGAAGACGGTTCATAGCAGGAATCTCCAAAGGTTCTGCAGGAGTCAAGACAGCTGCTGAAATACAAGGAGGACATGCACTCCAACTCCTTTTCAATCTGTTTTTCTTCTGTTTTGAATTTGAAACAGGATGTGAATTGGAATAGCAACTGTAACAGAAATGCTAAGTCATGGCCTGAAACAGTGATTGAACACCTGGTGGGAAGGCAGAGCCAACCCAAGGGAGCTCAGGTGCATGCAATGCACCTGAGTGAACAGAAGGGGTGGAGCCAGGATTCAGCCATTCCCAGACCTCATTTAAGGGTTGGCAGTGGAGGTAAGGGTATTTCTTGCTAGAGGCCTTCTAAAGGTAGGTAGTGTTTCTCCTTCATTTCTGTGTCTGCTGTATTTTGGCCTATTTTCATTTGCTATAGCCATGAATTTTGCCACCCTGCTGTTACTGTGGTACTTTCCATCCCATTACAGTAACTATTGGGACAGTCTGGTGCTTCTATGGGAGAATTTCCAATGGAATAAGCTATCTCCCTTTTATTGAGAGTAGTGGAGTTAAGCTGGTTAACAATGAATTTGTCTACTGTGTCTTTAAAGTTATAATTCCTTCAGATTTTTCCTTAATTCAGTTGTTTTCCTGTTATGTTAGAGTTCTGGTTGACTGCTCCATACCTCAATTTATCCTCTGGTAGATCAAATGCAATGCCACCCCAACAGTGCTATTAAGGGACAAAACAGCTTTGCGGGTCACTGCAGAAACACTATTTCATTGCTATTTTTACAGCTTCATTGAAACATTCTCACTTGAAGGGTGCTGGAAAAACAAGGATAGGAGATGAGCTGTAGGGCAGGAACACTGGACTCCTAAACAAAAACCTGGCACCGCACTGCTACAGAGTAGCTGAGCCTGGAGGCTTCTGTCACTTTGTGCTCACAGCTGGGCTCTGGAGCTAGGACATCATACACACATCTGCCCCAGAATAGAAGAAAGAAAGAAGCAGTGTGTTCTTGAACTTGTGTTGGTAGCAATAGATACTACCTGTTCTGCAAGTGCTCACATGGACTGGAGCTATCTTGTAAAATCTTGTATGGAAAATACCAAGGCATTGTTACACACTATTGAGAATTACTGGTGTTTCTTAAGAACAGTTTTTCTCTGTCTCAACCTACACTACTGGATTTGACGTCAATGTCACTTCTGTGTAGCAATTATTTTACAAAGCAAATATTAGGACTCCTATTTCTTGCTAAAGTTCATCACCATGGGGAGGTCAGCTAGGTAAACTGATGTGCGTGTGCATATGCCATTGTTTTTTGTAGTTGCCTTTGCAGGTGTAACTTACTCTGAACAATGGTTCTTATTGCAAGGTATGAGACATACCAAGTCTTCCCTGCTTATGAGATGGAAGTAGGTTTTGCTGAATAAAACAAATGGTCTTTAAAATATCACATTACAAAAGCAAGTGACTGGTAGTTTTATTTTGGCTGCAACAAAGGGGAATTTTATTCTGTGGTTGTACAGTGGGGACTGTGTACAGGACTGAACATTTTGCGATTTTTTCAATACGGAAAGGGGAACACTTCTTATAAACTACTAGCTAATTAAATTAAGATGGAGGAACAAAGACAGTCAGAAAGGTTTTCTCATTCTGTCCCATAGAGCAGCTTGTTTCATAACTCTCTTTTATTTGCAGCTGTGGAAGATAAAAATAAAAGAATTTAATGTTTTTCAAGCAGCTACCGCCAGGTGTTATGAAAACTTGCCTACTGATGAAGACAGTGACGTTCTGGAGTAGGAGGGAAGAGCTGGAGGATGTCCCTCATTGCCCCTCTTCTTTTAGCTAAGACCAGTCAGAAGTGAGAGTGGAGCAATTCATTGTCCTCTCTCAGATGAGGGATGGAAAACCTCCCAGATCCCTTGCAGCATTACTTCCTCTGAGACTACAGTGGCTGTAAGTCTTTACAGTAGTGTTTTGGTGTTCACTGATGTGGAATAAGCACTAGTACAAACACACAGCAAGGAGCTTTGATTGCTTGATTGCCTTTAATCTCTTCCTAATTATCAGTCTCCCTCAGTCAGTGAATGTTTTATGCTTTGTGCTGGGCTGGGGAGCCACTGCTGCTCTCCTCAAGCCAGGTTTGGTGTGCTGAATCCCTAGCAGAGACATCGGGGTTGTGAAGCCCTGTTATTTTCCAAATATCAAGGAGTTCTGAGGCACTGAAGATGTCAGTGTTCTTCACTAGTGGGAAGATTCCCACAAACATGTCTCTATGCACACCTGTTGAAGATAACCATGTTATTAATCTACTATAAATAACCTAGCATTTCAGTTTCTTTCAGCAACCTGAGGTTCCAACACAACCCATCTACCTCTGTAAAGTATGAATTTTCACATCCCAGAACAGGACTGGTGTTCATTCCTTCTTTAACCATGAGTCCTTGTTGTTTTAATCCCTGGTGTCTATTTGTAGTCCTTGTACCTATTTGTGGATAAAAGCATGACCGTTTATTTATAGTGAACTTTTTCCAAAGAGTTTTATTTTAAAGCCTGACTAATCTTTGCTGCGCCATGGACTAGGCTGATCTCTAGGTAAATCTTAGCTTAGATTGGTGGTGAGCTGCACAAAGACACCGACTACGTTTTCAATTAATCCTCTTTTATATCCACCCTCAGAAGAAGGTAAGGAAGGCACATAAAGAGACAGAAGTCATGTAATGTTTCCGTGGGACTTCAGCCCAGTCTGAAAATTTGGGGGAAGCCACAAGCATTTCATTGTCTCCTGTTTCTTTCCATGGTATTTTTAGCAGCTCTGTAGCACGTGGATTTATCTGCTCTGCCTGCAGTTATCCACTGCATCTCAGAGACAGGAAAAGCATACATCTACTTCATCAGATTTTCTTACTTTCATCTTTCCTTCTCCACTTAGACTGTTGAGGAGAAAAAGAGAAGGGCTGGGGGAGAAACGTGTATCCGTCTATGGAATGGTGGACTTTTAGATAGATCTCTTCTGTCCTTTGACTTGTGGCTACTAAAATGGAGCATCTTCTTGCCTTGTATTTGTGGTATGGCTACTGCAGGTGTGGGGGAGGAGATAGCATAAAGGGTCACCTGGCCATTGTGCAGTGAACAGGTGGGAACACTCCAGTATCAGGGAGGTCCCAAAGGCGAAATGCCTCCTCAAAACATAAGCACAGTGACCATGTGAGCATGGGGAAGGCCATGGTGAGGGCAGATAGCACACTCGCTGTGTCCTGAAGCGAAAACCTAAGCCTTGGATTAACCCTGGCTCAGTAGAAGGTTAAGAACCAAATGTTTTTCTAATCCATGCTGGAGAAATAGGCACTTGAAGAATGGGGGAGCTCTAACAAGAACTTCCCATTTTGCTTTCACTATTTCAGTCTCAAGTCCAGACCTCAGTCTGATTTTCCTTAGCAAGAAAAAAAATTCTGGGCTTTAGCTCCCTGTTGTGCTTTCCTCTTCAGGCAGAGTGAACAGCCTTCATTTTTCTAAGTAGGGGCTGCCTATGAGCAGGCACTGCAAAATCAAACTTGACATCTTCTGCCCCTAGCTTAAATTAATCCTCCTCCTCTTTCTCTTCTGGAGAGGGAAGAGAAAGAATACAAGTACAAAAAAACACTGGAGACCACATTTTATTGAAATGATACTTAGATGTACTGTTCAGCTCTAGATATTTATTGAATGCATGGGCAGTGGAACACTTTGTAAATACAAGTAAATGTCTCTAGAAATGTTTGAATTAATGTTATCAAGGCTCTGCCTGTAGCTTTTTGCCCCTTTTGGGGTATGAATTTGAGACCTTACATCCCCCAGCCAATGGCCCCAACACCCCTGTGGGAGAAATCCAGCAAGCAGAGCAGAACTTGGCACTGCCAACCTGCAGTGCCCTGTGCCACCCACTGTCCTGGGAGATCACTGGGCTTCTGCAGGTTGAAATACAAGAAGTAGATGTCAGAGAAGGGTGGAAAATAGCATAAAGCAGCATTGCTTTTGCTACCATTAGAACTCCTAGGGTGTGTGGTAATTCTCTATTTTTGTCTCAGCCATGAAGCAATCAATGACTGTGTCCAGCATACTGAGCACATCAGAGACGGGCCTTTCCCACTCACCAGCACATAGTTGTATTAGCCAGCCTTCAGGAGGTCTGTTACATCCTGCCCTGGGGGATGAATGGTAACAAGCACAGAGCAGGCAAAAATTATGTAGTATTCCCAAGCCAAGAGGAATTTCATAGAATGTTATTTTTTTTTTTTTTGCTTTTGCTTTTTCACTCCTCATCTGATTTGTAATGGTTGTTGTTTTGTTTTTTTTCAGTCACAAGGAAAAGGGAGTTGGACTAGAATATTCCTGAATCATGATTCCAAGTTTACTGAATAGCTACATCTGTCAAGGAGAGCTCCCCTGCATGCTCTGCAGGCCAGGCCTGTCCACCCCTGCTGCTTGGCAGTTTTCAGTGGATAACATTTAAGGATCACTCCTTGACTGTAGTGAATACCCACCACTCCTTCTCTGTACAAGGAAGAAATATTATCTTTCCTGCTAAAGAGCAGCTTTTAGACAGCAGTGCAGATCACAGAATCATAAAATCACGCAATCACCCACGCTGGATGGAATCCATAAGGATCATTGAGTCCAGCTCTTGATGAAGAAATGAGAAACAAGCAGTTGTCCTCCTTGCTGCTTGGCACACTGAGCTCTCAAGAAGCTCTCAAGACAGAGGAAACAGGATACCACTGCAGAAAAAGGGAGACTGGGTGTTTTTGATTCTCTGTTAGTGCCTTTGGAACTCCCTCCCTTCCAAGAAAGCTCAAATTCAGGTGCCTAGTAAGTTGCCCCCCAGTTCCCAGGGAAGCAGGCTGTGTGCCTTGAGCTATACTGGAATGATTTGTCCAGTCTGTCCATTAAAGGCTTAAGGAACTTATCTACCATTAAATCCCCTGGCAATTTATGCAAGTCTAATGAGTCTTGCTGTTAATACATAAATGCATGTATAAATTTGGATTTTTTCAGTAAATTCAAGCTCATTTTTCCCCCCTTTTTTTTTTAATCTTAATATATTCCCAATTGTATCCCACAGGGACTGGGCAAATTAATTCCCTTCCTTTCCTGATAGTACCAACACTGGCCCCAACCTGCAGCAGTATATTTCTTAATAGGGAAGAGCTCTTCTTTGTAAAATCACAGCTTTTCCTTCCCACTGAAATAAAGGCAAAGGCCTTTACCAGGCTCTTCCTTCTTATTTCAGTGACTCTGTGCAGAGAACTTACTTCTAAGAAAAACCTGACAAAAAAGCAAGACTGTGCTTTGAGCTTTATGTTCCTCCAAGATGCCTGCTGTGCTGCTGCTCATTTGGGTGCAGTTGCTTAGCCCAACCTGCTCCCAGCTTTTCTGGCTGATCGAAGTCCACAATCTCCTCTGAAATGGGATCATACATTCATTTCTACAAAGCTGCAGAGAAGCACAGTCTGGCTGGAACAGCCACCGGAAAAAGCTGCCTATTCTTCAGTGTATTGCTTTTCCCAGAAATGATCAAGGCATCTGCCAGGTGTGCCAGCAAAGCAAGACGTCTCACTGCTCTGATTTCCTGGTTTTATCTTTTTCCAAAGGCCTCATTAAGAGCCTGTGATGGACACCCAGGGAGATATACTGCTCATGCCTGCTTGGCTCATGGGTTTATAGTATCAGCCCTAGACCATCAGCTTTGCTTTTCAAACCCCATGTGTGAAACCTGCCTTTGGTCTTATTCCTGCACATCAAAGCTGAGCTGGAGAGTGTAGAGAAAAGCTGTGGAAAATTGGTATTAACAAAGGTAACAATAATTATCAGCATACAGCAGCATCTGAACTCACCAGGTGTCCCAGCAGAGAAAGCTGGGGCTGGAAGGAGAAGGCCCCTTTTGACTCATTGACTATAGACAGCAGAGGTTAGTACCTGTGTGCTCATCAAATCAAATTTTAAAGACTGTCTGCTATTCTTTCAGCAAAAAATTGTCATGGTCAGAATGTAATTCTTATCTGGAAGCACCAATTAAATTCCTTAGTGTGAAAATATGAAGCCAATCTGAATAACTGAAGAATACTGACTGTACATACATGAGAAAATCTGATAAGCAGGATCATATTTTTAATGAGCGTAAAATCTTGCACCAGCAGTTATTCAGAACCTTCTGAAAAAGTAAATATTCAGTTAACCAATTTTGTAAGCTTAAAGGAGTTGTCTGACCCTTACAAGATTGGCTGCCATCATTGCTAGTGTTAGAAGGCAGAAGTATACACTGCAGTTTGTCATTACTGAATGTATTAACCTTTAAATCTTCTTCAATGTTTTTATGACTATGATGAAAAAATATGACTATGGAAAAAATAGCAGGTATCAGACACTTTTTTTTTTTTTCTCAGTTTAAATTTTTGTAGTTACCACCTAAATTCTAAATAGTGTCAGGAAGCATTTTCTGTGTCAAATTTATAACAAGTGAGTTTGCAATTGGAATTTTGAAACTCAGAGGAAAAGATTCCCTTTTAAGAATAATCTACTCTGCCTTTCAGTTAATGGTTAAATAAGCTGCCAGAGCTGCTTAAAGCTTGAGAGTACATGACAAAGCTCCAGGAAAAATATATAAAGAAAACAAAAAAAAGCTTCTGGCTTACATACTGTACTATGAACTCCCAGTGCTATGGATATCCTGCAGTATTTTTATAATAAAACACATGACACCACGGTGCACAGCCATAAGTAATAGGATTTTCAATTTTCTGCCTCTGAAAAGCATAAATAATTTACTCCTGAATGACAGTATTGCGTTACCATGGTAATGCTTAAGATCTCTATTCACAAAAACATACTTGGGCTGCTTTGAACGCGAACAGTGCGTGTCTTGACAAAGGGTAGATGTGTATACATGAAAGGTGATGCTACCCTGTAAAATATGCACTTTGCAACTGATTGAGTGATGCACTGTCCCTATAAATTTCAGGCAAGCAGAAGGTCAATCCTCTGCTGATACAAATTGACAGAACTGCTCAGAAGTCAGCAGAGTGATGACCACTGAACACGAGCAGAAAATAAATCTAACTGTGTGCAACATCTCCTGCCTGAGGGGAAGTCGCAATAAATACTTTTCATTTCCATTTTCTTTCTGCTGGGTTTCATGTCCACGTTGTAACAGGATTTGTTTGTTCCAATGTACATGCATACTCTAGTATGTGCAACTGCCCTCCATGCTATGGCAGCTCCAGAAGTCCATGTCACATTCTTGCAGAACTCCTACGATTCCCTGGAGCCTTGCAGTAAATCAGGAGGAGTGGTATGGGATACACAGGTGCTCTGTGCTGTTGCCCATGACTTCAGAAGGAGGGTCTTGTAGCTTAGGCCATTCTTACCAGCATGAAGCCATATGCATCATTAAAAAATCATTAATTCACTGCTGTGTGTGTTGCATGCATATTCAGCTTTGCTTGGTGAATAGGGCTGCTCCTGTATGAGGGATGTAGCAGAAGCGCTGTGTAATTCCATACAAAGCTTTAGTCTGGGAGAAGCAGAGTAAGTTTTACATAGCTGAGGGAGTTGGTACTGCAGGCAAGTGGAATTGGAGCCCGAGGAAGCCAAGCTGGGCTCATCTCAGTCACATGCTGCCCAGTGAACAGCCACTAACAGCAGCTTTGTGATGGATGTGGAGTGAGTGATTTCAGTTCCTAGGGAGCAGCCTTACAAACTGAGAACACATTGCTTGTGGTACACTCAGCAGGGAGAAAGCAAAGCATGAATTGCCTGCCAGGGCTGCATTTCCTCCCTCCAAGAAAGAATGAGGTGTTTTTTTTTTGAATACACAGGTGAGTGCTTGAGTGTTTGGAGGCCTCTGCAAGACAGTACTGAAGAAGCACTGGGACCTTCATGCTCACAGACTAATACTGACTGAAATCTCTTCTGGACTGCTCGTTCAGCATCATTCATCGGCACACTGAGTTCACTCTGGTCTAAAGTAGGCAAAGAGCATGCCAACGTGAGGTAAAACCACCAGGTAATTGTGACTCAGGTTAAAAACAAAGGAAAATAAAAAGAATTTCAGAGGAAATGGCATGTGACAGTTCCTGAGAAGCAAATGAAACTCAGGATGGGATAGGACAAGCAGAATGGTTTTAAACTGAAAGAGGGGAGATTTAGCTTAGATGTTGGGGGAAATTTTTTGCTCGGAGAGCAGTGAGGCCCTGGCACAGCTGCCGGAGGAGCTGTGGGTGCCCCATCCCTGATGGTGCTCGAGGTCAGGTCGGATGGGGCCCTGGGCAGCCTGAGCTGGTTGGGGTCAGCCCTGCCCACAGCAAGGGGTTGGAACTGAGTGGGCTTTAAGATTACTTCCAACCCAAGCCATGGTGTGATATTATGATTCTATGAGCCAGTCATTCTATGATGAGAGTATTTGGAATGAGCTGTGTGTATGGTGACAGGGAGAAGCTAGGAAGTGACAAAGTTAATTCACAGTCTTTTATGTAGCACTGGAATATGACTGTCTACATGAAAGGCACTGTAAGAACGGTATTAAGAATCGTACCTATTTCTCTGCAAATAATTTTTGTTTCCTAGAGAAAGGTGAAGTCAGAGGGCATCTCTTTCAGTTCAGTCTCCAACCCTAAAATAACTGCACTCTTAGTCTATTTCCAACCAAGCCCAGCTCTTTTTGTACATCAAGCAGCCACTTGCATGTCCCCGTTTCAGTTCTGCCAGTATGTTACTCTAAATCCAGGTACAGCAGCATTAAGCAAACGCTCATGGAGGAACAGATGGATATTTTACTACATCCTAAAAAAATTGTGATTAACTGGCATTGACGATGATATGAACCACCACTCCCTTTCCCTTCCACTTTGGGGAGCCCCAGAAGATCACAGCCATAACGTTAAACATATGTAATGATGTGCATTATGAAGCAGATCTGAGTAATGTGAATTCTATTTTTTTTAATGTAGCGAGTCTTTGCTGTCCATCTGCTGGCAGAATTGAATTCCAGGTTCATATTTTTGTAAGGTAGGAAAAAATGTAACTCTGAAAACATGTCAGTGTATTCACAAACACAGTTTCATTAGCTTACTTATGGTATTTCATCAAAAAAGTCCACTTGCCATCTGTGAGTGTTTCCCTGACAGCCTCATTAGGGAAATGCCTACTTGGCTTGCTTTGGTTTTCCCAGGCTATCTTTATTTCGTGCTAATTACAGACTCCCATGCAGCCCTGGAGTGTCCTTACAGTGACATATTAATTACCATGTGGCAGCACTCACTGTCAGCAAAAGGCCCTGCAATGGAGGAACTGGGAATCTTCTGCACTTCACAGTGGTGCCCCTGGGCTCTGCCTTTTATTTTTTCTGAGCCATCACTGCTGCTTGCTTTCACAAGCATCCCACAGCAGGGCAGACACAGCTCCACATCCCCTATCCTGCTCTGCTGACACCCGCAGCATAAGGTTACATCACAAGGGAACAGGGCAAAGCCTGCAACAAGCAAAGGCCTGTGACTCTGACACAGCTGAATTACATTTCTAAGATAAGTAACTATGAGTCAAGTTCATTTTGTGAATAAATCCAGTGGTTTTATTAGCTGCCAGGCTCAAACTTGCAGAGTGCCTCGTGTGCTACCAAGCGGTCATCAGAAGGACTGAAGGCAAAGTTGGTTCTCCATCCCCATCTCCTGGCCTCAGCCAGGTGGGCTCAGTGCAGCCAAGAGAAAATGAAGCTGGAGAACAAGTAGTGAAATGGAAAGATGTGATTTTTAGGATGGGAAAACTTCTCCAACTCCAGGAACCAAGTGTGACACAGGCAAAGGTATGCATATATACCATGCTGCCTATTTTACACTTTGAAGGTATAGCAGGTACTTCACATTTGCTCTGGGGCAAGTGTACCTGCTGGAAAATTAGCAGAGTAGCCAGCACAGATAATTAGCCAAATACCTTACTTTACTGAAGGCAAGCCCGTACCTTTCCAGACTGAGTGTGGGCTTGTTTGTGAATAGCTGTAAAGAACTCCCAGTGAAAGACTTTTAAATCAACAGATAATCTAGCAAAGCTTCAGAATTTACATGTGATGCTGCCTATCACATATCATAAGTCCAGACTTGAGCAAAGACCAGCATACTCCTCTGACAGTGATGTTGGCCATAGAGATAATAGCCTCATGAAAAAAAAACTAAGCTTGAAATAAAAAATGCCTCTGTTTTAACCGAGAAGATTGTCAGAACATGGGCAATCGGTCAGGGCAGTGCGTGCTGACAAACCCTCAAAAACTATGCATAGTTGGCCAGGAGAGCTGCAACTCAACATGTACCACCTTCCTCACATTCTTTTGTAATTAAATTTTATTCATTCTTGCAATGAGTAAGCAATAGGAAAGCAACAGATGGACAGAATACTTACCTTTCACCTGTTAAAATGAGTATATGGACAGCACTGTGGAAATCCCAGAATGCCCTTCTTTCCCCTTGCTTCCCTCTCAACAAAATATTTAGATCATGAATGAGTTCCAAAAACTAAGAAGTCTGATTCTAGTTCACCTGACTAGCCACTGCCATTACACAGAAGAAGAAACATGACAAGAAAAGAGACTGTTTCTACTTTTTATCAACGAAGCCTTGGTGTAGTCAGAACAGAGTTGGTAACTAGAACTGTTAAACTCTCCTTTCGTATTGGATCTGTTCAGAAAATTGAGAGTGACAAATATTCAGGTATAAGCTACACTAGAAGATATGTAAGACTTATCTATGGACCAAGCTGTGAGATGCTGCATGTGAACACTGATGTCCACAAGAATGCAGGTATTTCCCCTCATCATTGCTAAGAACACACATGCACACAAGAGACTGTTTCCTAAGTCTGCCAGGGACCGCTGAGGAGCAGAGCACTCAGAGCCTGCAGTACAAGCCTTAGCCATACCCATGTTAAACACACTGCAGGAAATTCCCACTTTGGATGTACATCAGTGAACAGAAAAACAACAAAAAAAACCTACAATATAACAGAATTGCTGCTTAGGTGGATGTCACTAGGGGCAAGTGCTAATTAGACCATGAAGCGTAACTTTTCATTTTCTCACTTGGAAACACCTACTGCATGATTCCACTGACCTGGAAGGATGTATTTAAAACAAAATTGGCACATTGCCCTGAGATTGTGCAGCGTATATGCAATGGTTTGAAACCCACTGAAACATATTTGAGTGGTGTTACTGATAGGAAATCCATAGATTAAGATGGAAACTGCTGTGAACAGTGTTGACAGAGAAACAAAAGGGGGATCTCTTCTGGGAGAGACACCGGTCCCCTGTCAAGCTGTAGGTTGATTTTTTTTAGGTGAATTTTTAATGTGAAATCAGAATCAGAATTATCCAACAAAAGAGCCTAGCTAATTCACTGTATTTGCTTTTACAGAGGATATTTAATTTTCTCACTGTAAGCCCACATGGGATCTGATGAGTCTCTTTCTCTACATTATTATCAGGTTTTTTCTACTGTTTCTGCTATGTCAGCTGTGCAGTACCTCCTGATACTTAACAAAACACGAATTGATACGTCAACAGTGACTACTTGAAAATGGCAATAATTTGTGGAACAACTTGTCAGGGGTGACTTTGGCTATATTAAAGGATTTTAGAAGTATAGATTTAAGGTTAAAATCCTCAGCCTGTTCTATTCCATGCACATTTGAGTATTTCAAAAGGAATGAGTGTAATTTTTGGACTGATGGATGCTCATCGGAGAAGACACTGAAAGATATAGAGACAGCTTAGCCAACTCCTACACTACCTTCTCCAGGGCCTCTGGATGAATGATTTGCTGAGGAGGAAATGACAGGTTAAGAATATCTAGCAGACTCATTAACCATTATAAATTATTCCTATGGGCGCAAATTAAAGTATTTCGCTAGAATATTCTTACACTGGAATGGGACTTTTACAGAGCCCAAACACCTCTTTTTCCAAGAACTCGAGACAAGAGGGAGAGATTTTGGCTGTACATGTATTTTGAGGCCAGTAACATCCAAGCAGCTATCATTTGTTTCAAACTGTCTCTTCTTTAGTTAAGCTTTGTAGTGTATCACAATGGGGCAATTTAAAATTAACTCATGTTTTTCAGCTGTGTATGGGAAATGTCTGGCATCTTGGTGGCAGGTTACCACCTGGACATACAAAGTGACTGTGTTTCCTGTACTATGTTTCTATACAGAAAAAAATGTATTCTGTGGCTCACTAGATGTGTGAACATCTTTAAACACCCTTGTCTCAACAACTCCGCATGGCCAATTTCAAGGAAACATGCTATTCCATTCTTCTTTTATGTTTTGTCATGAAGGAAAAAAAAAGAAAAAAAAAAAGGATTACTGGGATATTATCTTGCTTATATAATTGCTTCTTCAACTGATAGACTTTGTCTCCTGCTCCTCTGTCATGCTAGGCAGAATCTTAATCAACGGCATAATGCATGAGAAAGAACCTACCTGCTGGGACTTGAAATAGTACACTTGAAAGTGTTAAAGAAACTGTGGGTTTCCAATACATTTTCTTTCCATTTCCTGGGTGCTTTTTTTATAGTAATCCATAAAGCAGCAAGTGGCAGGTCAGTGAATGATGATAAGCTGGTCAACTGCCAAGAAGGATCTTTCCATTCTGGCCTTCAGTGTAGACTTGGCACTAGTGTATTTCCTGTCACTGAGCAATGTCCTGTCTCTCCTTCAGGTATGTATGTTTTAATGCCTAAAAGCCTGGTTTCACAAATCGGCCACAGTCAACAAACACATCAGTTGCACAACAGCGCTAAAAAATTCTGAGAAACTCAGTCTGACTCTAAAAATAAATAGTTGTTGTCAAGTTTTCAGACAGCAAAGGGAGAACCTAAGCATTCTCGAGAAATTCAATAAATCTGAAGACAGACTGATACTTTCTTTTCACAGTAACAAAGAAGCCACTGCAGGTCTACTCAAAGAGATAAGTTCAGCCCCTCATCTGGCCTCCCCCTGCTCTAGTCAGGCAGCAAAGCAGAAACCAGTATCACCCAGGGTGAAAAGCGTTAAAACCAGACAGTTTTGTATTACCTGGCTGGGCACAGACACGAGGGAACTTCATTCAGTTCTATCCACAGTTGCAGATTCTCATGTAACAGTAAACCAACTTAAGCCTTGGTTCTCCATCTATAAAGATGAGAACAGAATACTTCTAAGATAACACTCCTCTGTTTAGACAAGAAGATAAATTAGGAGACATTTATCTTCCAGTACATATAATTTCCGCCCCAAAAGGCACCTCTGGCATTCTGGTATAACAGAATTACTAATAACTGGTTTAGGAAAACAACACCTCCATGTGGCCACCCTCGATATGCCATGGTTGAAAAGGGAGGTTACCAGAACTACTGTATTTCCTGATGACTCCTTATGAGCAGAAGTGTAAATAGCAGAGAAACTGTGTAGAAGTTAAAGTCCTCCTTCCCTTTCCTTTCTCTTCCCCCTCAAAATAATTGAAGAGGCAGTATATGGCAGCTACAGTGATTTTCTTATGATGTCTAAAATTTTAGAAATACTTCACTTAGAGGGTGATGTATTGTCACTGTGTACCACAGGGTAAACGCAAGGCAGATCCAGGATGGTAATTAATCTATCCCCCTCCTTTTCAGATCTCAGCCTCAAGGCTGTGACCTCCAGACCTTGTTGTCCTTTGCTCCTGCTTGCTGTGTCTGTCCAATTTGTGTCCCATTCTGACAGGTCTCCATCAGCAGCTCCTGAACAGCTTTCAAACGACGACTTTCTATGTTCAATCATATACTGTCATTACACCAATTTGCCACAGAGTCTATGAATGAACCAGTTTCGTGCACAGTCTGAATAGCATGATATACAGCCATCTGCTTTGGAAAATCAGTTGTACAGATCAAAGCTTGTGAAATTAGATCAAGTGCTCCAGATACAAGGGAAAATCGCACTGACATAATATTGTTCCTCATGGTTTTATTGTTTTGGGCTACACATGCTAGCTCCACAGGATGTTTGGAGGGGCAGTCCACAGCTCAAAATGTACACGAATAAA
The DNA here is from genome assembly GCA_013399175.1 of Odontophorus gujanensis. NCBI lineage: Eukaryota > Metazoa > Chordata > Aves > Galliformes > Odontophoridae > Odontophorus > Odontophorus gujanensis. The sequence continues at coordinate 753,949 of VXAB01006860.1, read as the reverse complement.
GATCTTGGCATTCAGGCGTTTTTATGACTGCATCTTAAGCAATCCCTTAAGACAGTAAAGTGCATTCTTTTCTCCTGATTTAGACAGTACATCCAGATTAACTAACAACACTGCTATTTTGAATTAGAAGCATTTCTCTGTAGTTTAGTAAGTAAGTAACACCTACAAATTAAGCTGGTTTCAGACTCCACCCTACTCATGTTCTCCCTGGGATGTCAAAGGGTAATAATGACCGACAGAGTCTTTTTTTAGCTAGAAAAGTGTTTACAGCACAAGAAGGTTCTGGCACTACATGCTATCACATTCAAGCTGCAGCATTTTGCTGGAAGTCTGTAAGAGACATACTAGCTGTCCCAGGCACACCACTGTCTGTCCTGAGTGTCCCCTGAGACAGAGCTGCCAGAGCTGAGGGAGCTCCTCTGCAGGCTCTGTGCCCAGGGGAGCCATGCCTCCTGGTGTTTTCCAACACAGGACGTTGCCATCTGCCTGCTTCAAATCCCCTAAAACGTTGGCTGAGGCATTCTGAGTCGTTCCTCACTTCCTGTCCTAGATTGCTGAGATATAAATAGCAGCCAGGTGTTAATTAATTCCCATATGCACGCCTGTGTGTGAATGCCATGGGCTTTACCCGTGTGCACTTCTAAGGGGCAAACATTTGTTGGTACTCCTGGAAGAGCCGTTCTCACACAGATAAGGAGCCAGATGCTTAATTAACAAGACTGCTTTCTGTCTCAGACAAAGACTGCTACGCGCTTGGTAAACTCGGAAGGCTCTGCTTTGCTGCTCACAAGCAGCTTACACATGCACGTGTGCCTTGGGAGCCCAGCAGCAGCTTGCCCAGCAGGAAGCACTTACCTGAGGGTCTTGATGACCAGGTAAGCCTGCATTAGAGCTATGGGAGCACTGCACAGAGGCAGCAGTATGCTGTGTATTTGTGGTATAGGTGAACTCAGAATAGCTGAGGCTCAAAGAGCACTCTGGAGACCCTCCAGTGCCATCCTGTACCCCCAGTTAAGTATTACATATATTGGGATTTTTTTAGATTAAGTGTATGGGAGCTGTTGGATCACAGCCTGAACTACTGACTGATCACCTGAGGTGAGCACTGAGTCAGCCACAGGAGCACAGGTGAAGGCAATGTACCTGTGTGACCAGAAGGGGTGGAGTCTGGCTCCACCTCTCCTAGACCCCATTTAAGGGCTGACCGGCACTGGGGAAGGATCTCTTTCTGGGGGTTGCTCCTTTGTAGTTTTCTACTGCAAGCCTAGGATACAGGTGAGCATTTTCCTTTATTCTGATTGTTTCTTTCCAACGTGGTGCTCTTTTTAATTACATCATCTGCAAAAAATCTCAGCTACAATACTATTTGGCATTATTCATTCTGTTAACCATACAGGAAGACACAATCTTTGAGGACTGGTAATTAAAAATCACAAACATTAGCTGTAATTTTCATACTCTGGGAGAAATAGCACTGACCTTTTTGACTTGGACGGAGAAGTCTGTTGAGAAACAGGCTTTCAAGCTCTGTATGGACCTGACCTGGGGCACGGAAGGTAACCATGCCTTCCTCTGTGCTAGCCCAGGTCATCTGTACTGGCACTCCGCTGCACTCAAGCTAATTAACCTGGCTAAGAGGCGGTCATTAGCCTGGATACAGTGCCGGCTTAATACAGTTACACCATCTTCAAGATCTAAACTGGCCCCTGGTAATGTTGCTTCTCCAGGTTGGGAAGGTGCAGCTGAGGCTCAGCTAGCACCCCTCAGAGGGTGCTGCACCATGCCCACTTGCCCCAAGATCCTCCTGCAAGCACAGGCAGCCTTAGGCTGGCTGGCATGCAGCAGGTGCCAGACATGCTGCATGGACAGCAGGAAGTGCGTCAGAGGCTGAGCTGTGCGTGTGGCTCATTTACCTGTGACTTCTGCCACAGGCTCCATGAAAAAGACAGTCTCCTAGATCCAAGGTGAATTATAGGAGGTAAGTGCAACAAACAGCTGGAAATGCAAACACTGGGGCTCCTGCATTGGGGGAGACATAGTCCAACCACCTGCAAGCCTAACAGTGTGTCTAGAGGAGGCCATCAGTAGTTAGGAGGTGCATTTATTCATACATTTGAAGCACAGATTTGGCAGTAGGGCTAAGAGAGATTAACCTGGGGTTGAGGTACAGGGACAAATGACTGCATTGGCGTTTCTGCCACGCTCCAGTTTGAATGAACATTCCACTGTTAGCCTCCCTAAGCCTTCTAGTACCAGACTGACCACAATCTCATCTACAGATTGTATATGTGGTTACATCACCAATCCTTCTTGCAATGCCAAAAGGATGATTGATTAAATTATTAATTTGATTAAATTAGATTTGCCTCAAATTACCCACTACCGAAGCACTGCCTGCTGCCTTCTTATTGGGGGTGTAAGAAGAAAAAGTCAAGATGTTGCCTGACTTTGTAATGGCAGCTGCATCTTCCTTCCTGACAGCAGACAGGCAGCTCATGCTGGTTACCAGTATGATGGTTACCACCATCAACAACCAACACAACAAATCTGCAGCTATGAAAATCAATGCCACAAAATGCACTAACAGTTGTTGAGATTGATGCAGAAGAGGCTCAAAATATCCTGACAACTTTGGAAGCAAAACCAGTGAAGCAGCAGAAGTTCAAATCAGATGTGTATTTGTATGCATCTAGAGGAAAAAGAAACATTTCACTCCAAACTAAACAGAAGAGTACTAAAACACAGAGACCTGGCAATAACTTCTCAAACAACTGTTGTCACAAAGTAGCTTGGAATATCTTCAGCCTCTATGGACTGGGATAGAGGAGTATTATTTTAAAAAGATGGTACAGAAGACACAAGGGGCTAGAAAAAAAACAGAATAGCATCAGGAAGTGTTGGTATTAGTCCAAATTCTAATGGTAAAAGGGAAAGTTAAAAGTTGTTGTGGAAATGCAGGACAGTGTTGTGGAATTAAAACGCACCAACATGACAGAATCAGCAGCAAAATCTACCAAATAAATCTGCTGCAAAAAGGAGATGGTGTCTAAAATAATGAAGCATGTACGCAACTATACATGGATAGATAAGTTTAAATGCGTACAGTAATAGGCTAGTGTTTTACTTATGTGTTTATAGAGTAACAATAAAGGTTACAGAGCAAAACGCAGTCTGGAAAAACTCGATTTTAGACTTGGTGGTTATATTAAAAAAAAAAATCAAGGAAAAGATCAATTGCAGTAGCACACAAATGTTTTGACTTGGTCAGCAAATTAAAAAAAAAAATCAAAAACAGGGAAAGTATTGCTTTGGTCAACCCAAACATTTCTTTAATACACAGCAATGTGTTTTCCTTTGTAGCAGAGTCTCCTACTAGTTCATTTTAATCTTTTTTTACTGCTTTTTTTTTTTCAGTTGAAAAATAAGTGTGACATAGAAATAGAAAAGAGCAAATGTTTTAGAAGCTGAAACCAAGCATTTGTATCTGAAGCATAGGAATTTAATACATGCAATTTTTTTATTTGTTTTGTACCTTCCTTTCTTTTAAGCATTACAATGAACTTGATTTCTCAGGTGTTGCAGTGAACCTGAAATACGTCTTTTTGTGAATGTCATGCCATTCTTCTAAGGAACCCGTAAATAGCAGGAGTGTTCCATAATTATTCTCTGTTTTGGTTCTTTTTTGACCTTCCTTATAAGGGTCCTCAATTTCTATACAAATGTTCAAAGACAGTATTTTCTAACTTCATCTGTTTTCTCCTGAACACTGAGATTGTATTGCAACTAATTGTCTTAAAGCTTTAAGGACACTGAGAGGGTTTGAAATTAATATAGAAGTAGGATTAAATATATAAAAAATATATTCATTTTTATTGCCTTTGTGCCTCTGGAAATAGCATTTTAGCTTAATGAGCTGGAGGCTAAAAGTGTCAAATATTGTACTGACTTGGCAAAAGAGGAGCTTTCATTAGCAGATGGACAATAGCAGAGATGATGGATTTGACAGATCCATCCAGTGTTTTCAAGAACTCATTGAATTAATTGTTCTAAATAGCGGGTATTGCAACATGTTGGGCTGGGGAAGGGAATTAAATCACTCAGAATGAAAAGTTATTAAACAAGAAGGCAGTGAGGCTGAAGGCCCACTTGTTAGTGCTGCACTGAGAAGGAGCAATGTGGCTGAGCAGGGGCCCAGCCCCACTCCTGTACACAGTGAGGAGGGGTCACAGCCAAGCCCTGGAGTAGACACTCCTGGAGCCTTCTTCAGATTCTGCCTGGTACAGCTAAGGAAGCTGTAGAAACTCAAATGCCAGCGCATGACAGAAGAAACAAAAGCTCTACTAGCTATCTCAAGTCTTCTAAAAATGTTCTTCATTGCCTACGTCATAAAGATGTAAGATATAAAATGCATTATTTCACTATTTAAGCCAAGGGATGGATGAGTCATATCAAAATTGGCTCTATGAATGTCAAGTTGGAAAAGTGGGCACTTCAAATTCTGAGGTCTTCAACTTGGTCTTAAAATCTCTGATTTCCAGGAATACTGAGGAGAGAGTTTCTGATAACAACACATAACAAAATATCAGGCTTCAGGTGAGATTTCACTGCCTACTACATGTTGGCATGCAGAGACTACTAGGCATGGGTCACTGCTGGAAGGAATGGATATCTATGGAGGTGGAACAGAAGAGTTTTTATGACAGTATTTTTAATGGTCCTTCAAATACTGTTCATATATTTACAGCTATTAGCAGTCCTAGTTGGGATTGTCAAGGGTAAATGGAAAGATGAAGAAGAAAATTAAATGTAGGAACTTCCTAGTATAGAAAAACAGTACAATTTCATTAGTGTTCTTAGTGCTGGTGCATATACATCTGCGCACATGTTCCCAAGGAGGGGGTATGTATGCATTTATTCATTTCATGGGAGGCTACAATAAGCTAAGACTCAATTTAAAGACTTCAGCCATTTTTAAGGTACAGCCTTTGTATATATAATCCTATTCTCTAATCTGCTTTTCCAAAAAAGTTTAGGATGATTATGCCCTACATACTTTTTAAGAAGCATTTTAATATTTGAGCCATTACGGGAGGTCTAAAAAATAACAGTTAATATCTAGATGATGACTTCTCTTTGAAAGTGTAACTCAAGGCCAAACCAAAGGTTGGGGTCATGAAAACCACCATGTCATCAGATTAGTTTTAAGGAACATGCGTTATCTTCTTTAAAGCCTCATTCTATTTCACTGAAATTGAAGAGAGATTTGCAATCGACAGCAGTGAAATAAGGTCGGAGCCACAGCTGATATGTCTAATTAATAAACTATGTCCATTCCATCTGTCCAACAAAATATCTGAGAAGTAGTATAGGGTAAAACATCTCTATCCTGAGATGGTACTGCTCAAAACCTGCATAGAAATAACAGTGAGAGCACTAGAAGTATTTAATCCTCTGAAGTATCCAAACATTTGTGCCAGCACACTTCATCACGTTTCCGTTTTGAGGAGTTTTGTGGGTAAATTATAGAGTAAGAATTCAAATGACAAGAAACTGTGGGTGTGCTTGTGTACATATAGTGGCAGATCCTGCACACCCACTCTCCTATGTAGGTGCCTGAACCCTACCAAGAAATGCAAAGCAAGTTTTTTCTGATTCAGTAAGTTGTGCCCCATTGCCTCCAAGTGAGGTGTATAATATGGGTTGGCAATCTCCCTTTCGGGCTTTGTCTTGACAATCCAGCAAATGGCTTTAGGGCTCCTACTCCAAAACCACCACAGCCACATGACTGAAACACTAATCCAGTACAATAAATGCATTCTGAGGGTTTGAATTTGTTCAAAAACTGTTGACAGGTAACCTGCATTCACAGGGTTGGATGCTGGGTAAGGTATTTATTATTTTGGCCTCCCACGTTAACTGTGTGTTGAACTGACAATCAATCATCTTTTCATAGCTAGAAGGTAACTTGTATAAAATTTATACAATATGTTGTGGCTAATTTTGAAGAAAATAAATTTAATCATGATAAATTGAATCATAGAATCATCTGATCTGGACTGAACTCACATTGTGTGGTGGTGAGATGACACAGATAGACTGTATACCTGCCTGTGGAACTGCGGCTTCGGAGACAGTGAAACCTGAGTTAAAAGAGAGCATCAGCAGAAGAAAGTAGGAACAGTCAAGCTGTAAGAGGAACAGACCACTGCTCAATTGTTTTGGTTTTTTTTTCCCTGTTAACTGAGTTAACAATAATGGAAAACCTAAAGAGAGGGATCTCTGTAGCCTGCACACAACCACATTTGTGACTCTAAACAGAATGGGAAATCTGCCTCCAAGCCATTGTATATTACATAAACACCATTTATGTTAAGTGTGCATAAAATTGTGAAGCACTTACATCTGTTTCACTAATCAAATCACGATGCTAAGCAACTACCCAAAGGCTCCTGTATTCGCAAACATCGTGACGTTTGTAGCATCCTGCCCCTCTCACTACATTTATTCTGTAGCAGAGTCTGTACCCACACGCGCACGCACATCGGCCATACAGGTACTACACACTCACAAAGGTAACACCTCTACTATTTACACCAACTTGCCCTGGACTGCTTTCTGACACCCTGACCACAAAGAATGAGGGGCCCATGCCTGTATTGGTAGTCTCCAAAATAAGGGGGTTGCACCTGAACACACATAGCGGGACAAACCACCACCCAGGCAGTTCCCAGCCGTGCCCAGGACTGCTACCCGCACGTGGGGCTGAGCTCAGCACCCAGACACCTGCTCCCTCCCTAATTTACGGGCATAGATGCAGTGACAGTGTCTCCTAGTGGCAGCATTCTTAAAGGAATACATTCGAACTCCATGCCTCAAACTCACACTCTTCAAAAGCACACAAAATACAGAGCTGTTGCTAGATTTTTAGAGTACTAAAATACCATCGCTCATAGAATATCCCAAGTTGGAAAGGACCCACAAGGATCACTGACTCCAACTCCTGGCTCTGCATAGGACCGCTCAAGAATCAGACCCTATGCCCACGCTCTCTTTGAACTCCGGCAGCTCCGTGGAGCCAGTTCTATGCTCCCCACCCTCTGTTGAAGAACCTTTTCCTGATATCCAATCTGACTCTCCCCTTTTTACCCACCCGCTTTAACACTCGATATCTGATGATTAGATCACAAGCTGATTTAACATCTGAAACCTCTCTCTATGTTATGAAAATATTAAAAACAAAAACAAAAAGAAACAAACAAAGAAAAAAAAAAACCTGTTGCAATGCACTGCATTATTTCCTTTTGAAACAGTAACACTGAAGAGAGAAGTGAGAGGCAGCACCCAGGGGGAAGCAAGGAGTCTAGGCAGTGTCCATCTCATTTACGCTTTATGTCCTCTTAGAGCCCGTAAAAGCAAAGGAAAGGCTAAAAAGCTCTGCCTCCTTCAGGAGGAACTAGTCAGCCTCCAGAGATTCCACCTGAGCACTACGCAGTGCACACATTGGAGAATGCGAACTGTTGTCACTGTGTCTCTGGACCACATTAGATCTCAGGGAAGGTGATTGTGGCAGAGGGGGATGCTTAGATAGAGAGTGTGAAAACAAGCAACTCCGAACAGCACCAACAGTTGCTTCCAGCCCTTTTTCCTCCAACCTTCTAGTACAAACTAAACTCCCCAAATCCATCCTGGTAAGTGAGATGGGTACAGGGTTGTGACAGGAGAACCTCACAGGCAAGGTAAGCACATTTCTCAGGGAGACAAAGCGTCAGCAGCTGGAACTGCAGCAAGGCAGACCCACAAGCCTGACCCTGCCATGTCAGGGGATATTCCCTTTCTCATTTTCAGATGATTGAAGTTTCCCGTTGTCCACATTTTCTTTCTTGGAACGGGAAGTTTTGGGTGGCAAATTCCCATACACATGTAACTTCCCTCAAATTAAGTATTAAAAGAAAAACAATGGAAAGGTACAGACAAGAAAGTCTTTCCTAGTAAATCCTGGTCCTGAATAACCACTGCTTTTTGTTAATGTAACACAGATTTGCCTTCCCCTATGTGTACACGGAAGCCTTATCATTTGCCATGTGCCCTGTCACATTCCCAACACCTCCAATTTGGAGACTTCATGTAAAACTTCCCTGTTGGAGGAGAAAATAACGCACTGCAAAACACTGCGGTTGGAGTTGTTCTATCGCAACAAAATAGCGACTGTATGTACTACCACCCTCAACTAACACCACCTGAGCACCACAGAGCCACCAGACGCTGTGCCAGCACGCACACAGCCCGTCCCACCTCTCGCAGGGGTCTCTCCGTGTACCTGTGTGTGGCTGAGACACACTGCGCTCTGCACAGCAATGGGCACTCTCTGCCACCTGTCTCTTTTCCACTGCACCAGTGCCGATGGAAAGCCTTCCTCGAACAGCCCGGATGGTCCCGAATTTGTTTCCCTGACGGTCCTTACGACGCCTGAGCTCGCCGGCCTTAATGCCAGTACGTAAAGCTTATTTCTCTCCTCAGCTTCTCACCTGAGGGGGGGAAAGATGACAATTCAGGTTCTCAGCAGTACAAAGGGATCGACACGAGACACACATCCCACTCAGCTACAATTGGGCACCAGTTGAAACGCACCAGGTAAGAGCGCTGGCCTGTTTCTGTCTCAGTGAATTTCCTGAGAAGTTTGAAAACAAGGCCTAAACTTTGTGTTCCTTTCGTCTTGCTGACCATTTAGCTCTGAGCAATAAGGACAGCAATATTACACATCTACAGAAGCATCTCTAACTCTGGTGCTCCCATCTCCTTTAGCCACCTGCTCAGTCAGCTTCTCTGAAGTGCATTTCTCGTCCTGTACACATTATCCCCTAGGGTGGCAGACCCCTGCTGCAGCCTGCTCTCATCAGGTCTCTTCTCATTAAACCCTGCCACAGCAAACCACTGGCCTCACAGCCTCCCTCTTTGGGATGGAATGGTGGGCAGCTGAAGCGCGCCAAGCAGAGCAGGGTCAGGTAAGGAAGTAGAAGCACACAGAGCCACAGCCATGGGATGCAAACTCCTTCTGAACCTCTTTTTCAAGGCTCCATTCCTGGGGCCTGTCCTGTTCTTGAAGAACCAATGCTGGTACTCCCAAACTCCGGGTCGGCTGCTCTGCAAGGAGCATGTCCCTTTGGCCGTGTAGGTGATGGGACAACTGTGTGCACACGCCCCAGCCATGTGCTGGTAAATCCGCTCCGTCTCTGTGCCCAAGAACCACAGCAGCCATACAAACAGAGCTTGCTCTTGTAACCTGTCCTCAGAGAGTCCCATCCAGAGCAGATCATGCTGATACAACCTGACAACATCCAGGGATAAAGGGGAAGCTCACACCAGACGCAGCCTAATGCTAGTCTGTATTAGAAGAGGGCAACCAGAGATCACAGGAACCTTTTCTTTTCTCTCCCACTACCTGCAAAGTGAGGATCCCACAGCAGATCCTCATGATCCCCTTTCATGGGACAGGGACGTGGGCAGGAATATGGACATGGATGGGGACAGGTCTCTGTCCCAGGGCTGCTGTCCCACCAGGCTCCGTGCCCCTCCTCAAAGCCTCTTGTATAACCCTTCGCCCTTCCCAGCATCTCCCTCGCTTGTTTGGCACAAATCTCCCGAATTGCAAAACTCCTGCAGAAGTTGGATCCGCGCTGCCTTCCTTCCCCAGGGCCGGGCAGGGACAGCTCCCGGCTGGTCCCGGAGCACGGGCCGCGGTTATGGCGAGAAGCATGCCCGGCTCCACCGGCAGCGCTCCGGCAGGTGCTCTACGCTCATTTATTTACCCTCCGGGGCTGAAAGAAAGAAGCGGCGGGAATAGAAACCAAAACCCCTCCGGCAGCTCAGAATTCCCTTCCTCTCCTTTCCCTTCCGAACACAGCTGCCCGCTCCTCGCTGCCCAGCGGCGGAGCCGAGGGTTAACAATGACACAGCCGACACGCGGCCGCCGCAGACGCACAATGCGGGACCCCCCGCTTCCCAGTCCCTCCCTCCACACCGGCGCTCCCCTCACCCTTCCGTCGACGCCATGGTCCCGAGAGCCCCCCTGTCTCCTCGGCAGCCCGCACAGCGGGGCTGAACGGCGGCGGTTCTGCGGGTGTCCCTCTCTCGCCTCGGGGAAGCGGCGCGCGGTTGCTGGTAATCCTCGGGGCCGCGCCAGGCGGGGACCGGCGGCTCCGCTCGGCGCCACCCGCCCCGCCACCGCCACCTCCCGCCCGCC
>VXAB01006860.1:724370-743188 GCA_013399175.1 Odontophorus gujanensis | reverse complement strand
GGCCGCCCGCCGAAGGACGCCGGCCCGGCGACGGTGCGGTACTGCCCCCTGACGGGCAGGCGGCGGCGACGCGGCACCACCTGCGCTGGTGGCACTGCGGTGCCCCAGCGGCTCCGTGCGCTGCGTCGGGCTGAGGGACGCGGGGACGGCATGAGGGAGCCCGGGCGCTGAGCGGGAGTTGTACGGGGCTGCCGTCCCCGAGGGGTTGCTTGCTCCTCTACCCAGCCGATGTAGAGGTCCTCACCTGTCTGAAAGGAGGTGCTTGAGGTTGTTTGGCATCTTAAAAATAGGTTCTTAAGCTCTGGAAGAGGTGCAGGCGCGGCTGTAGCAGCCTCCTCCCGCAGTAAGACTTCACTTTCATCCCTCGGAATAAACTTTGGGGTGGTACACACTGCCAGGGAGCAGCGATGGTGTTGCTGCCCGACCCAGCACCTCTCAGCTGTTTGTTGTTGCCTGATCGGTAGTGACTGAACCTAAACGGGGTGGGCGCTGAGGCAGAGATGGAGGATCAGTAAATACTCACCAAGGTCGATCGGCAGTAAAAAGAGAGGAGTGAGAGCTCAGACTGGAATTAATGCAGACTTCTGCAGTTCAGCGTGCCTAGCTCCCTCCAGGACAAATCACGGAGGAAGAAACATTCAGGGCTCATTCTTCTCAGTCGCAGCGGTAAAGAACAACGCAAGATAGAGCAGGGCAGGTACAGTGCCACAGCTGGGAGGAGCACCAGTTCACAGTCCCTCATGATATCAGCATTACCATTAGGATGTCAAAACTCTTATTTAATGTACTTATGGAAGAGCTCTCAGTCGGCAAGCCATGCTCCAATAAACAATTATATCCCTTTCTCCTTCTTTCATTTCATTCTCTGTTGCGGTGTCAGGAAAAAAAAAAAAACGTCTTGACCTTTTGCAAGTCTACATTCCTCCAGAACTGTCATCTAATTTCCTCAATCCCGTTCTGTCAGAGGGGGAGTACCATAATTCATTCACTGAAACATGTTCCTCCCAGTGATTTTTCATATTTAGTTCAGAATTTTTCTTGCCGTACAGTTCCCAAGCCAAGCACAACCTCTTTGGCAGTAGGAAATAGACAAACAATATGAAGTAATTCACTTTGGTTGTAGACCTTAAAATAAAGGGCTTAAACTGAGCCCTTAACTAAAACCTGGTCCTGTCGACACTGAAAATAAGGGAAGTGCAAAAGCATTTAGTTCTTCTGCCCAGGAAAGCAAAAAGGAATGATGTGGAACATTCCTACGTACTAGTTGCCCATTTAGCAATAAACTGCAGATTCAAAAGTGGATGGGGGAACTACAGAGCACAGAGAAACTCTGAACAAGATTTCATAGCATCAGAGAAATGGGAGTTGGAAACAGACTTGTCAGCTTCTAAGAGCCACAGCCATGCCATAGGCTTGGCAGAACATGACTTCAGGATCCAAGTCCTTGGTGGGTGTGCTTAATTCTTTGATCAGCTCTTCACATCCAACTGTTGCTGTGACCTGGTTTGGGCACTGTAATAATCCGCAGGTTCTACAAATTCCAGGCTGTCACAGATGAATTATGTCTATGATGGGAGGCATTCCTCTGTCCTCCTTCCTCAACTTTTTCATCTTCCATCTTCATTCATAACTGAACGGAGGAAAATGATGTAGTGAGAAGTTAAGAACCACGAGGAGACCAAAGTCTCTCCACTGGACAACATTCCCAACAGGAGAATCTCACGCTTTGATGTCAGAAAGTCCAGGCAGGAAAAGCCTCTGCTCAGTGTGACACCTGGCCATAATTCTTTACGTTGTTGCACTTCAGGGGAGTTATTTTGACACAAAAAAAATATGGAGCAGATGGAAACTGGAACTTGTGCTGAGGTCTTCAGAGATCTTCGAAATAATCCACATGGAAAAATGTTTTGCAAAGTGTGTTTCAGGTTTTCTTCCACTCTCTGAGTACGTTTCATTGCAGCGGTTCATGTACAACAATAGCATCACTGGGTTTATGAAGAAAAGAAGGTCCTTGTTATTTATGCAGTAATTGAATTATGTGCTGATGCTGCCCTTCAGTGTGCGTGAAGAGCCTCAACGAGAGTCACATGCAAACAGACAAGGGCAACAGAGAGTCCCTGGGGTGTGACACAGCTAAAACAACAAGGAATTTAAATAATGCCAGACGTGGGTATGTAGGTTAAAAAAAAAAACAAACCATGGTTTATTTAAACGTGTAAAGTACTTTGGAGGGAAAAAGATTACACTGTACTATGGCAATAGAAATAGCACATACTGTAACAAGCTCATCCATCATAATGAATTCAGGCTACTCTTTGCAGCCTCCTACTCCTGTCAGTCAGACTGACCTTCGGGAGAGGCTCGTCAGTGACTTCTCTTGGGGACTCCATACTACAGATTAATTTTGGTCATAATTTGCTGTCCTGTATCTGTACATCAGACTTGGGAGCAGGGCATCCCCCTCCCACCAGGGGAGACAGGTGAAAAATGGCAAAACTTCTCATGCACTATGACATTTAGTCATGAATTGAGAGTAGCCTGATGGAGCGTCTGATCCTAGGACGAATTACCAGGGTGTCTGCCTTAACCTTATCCCAGACGTGGCTCATCACTGGGATAAAAAGCCTAAAGCAGCAGAGACTGTGAGAAATATCATGATAATTACAAAATGCCATTTCCAGACACAGCTTTTTATTTCAGGTTCTTTTCAATCCAGTCTTTGAAAGGAATCGCTTTGGTGTAACCACTGTAGAGTTCTAGGCTGCAAGTTTTATCATAACCCCAGCTCACTAATCCCATCAGGTGCCACCTTAGCTCAGGAGATGCTTTTCCTGGTAATCTTATGGCTGCAATCCCACCAGTCTCAGCAGGGCAGATATTTGAAAAGGCTGCGTGGTCCTGTTTGGCACAGAACATGCTGTCGGTGATGCTGACCTGTATCCCATTATCCTCATACTGTTGCTCACACAACAGTGAGTCCACCATTTGAACAGCTCCCATGCGGATTGTGTCATTCTTGTATCCAGGATCTTTAATATCAGCCAAGACCTTCCAGCCAGTAACCATTATTTTTAAATCCTCTGTGGATGAAGTCAAGTCGTGAGAAGATGCCAAGCAAATGGGTTGAACACGACTGCTGATTCTGGCTTTGTCCAAAAGTTTTATGACAGCTATGTCAGAATCAAGTAATATGGGGTCATAATTGGGATGCACTATGATGGCAGAAATCTGAGGAGGAAACAGAACAGGAACAACTGTTGCATTAATAGCAATGGAAAATCAGCAGTGCTATTTCCATATTTTCACATTTTTGTTTGCATTCTTATGGAGACTGTTGAGCCACAGCCTGAACCACTGATTGATCACCTGGAGAAAAGACCCAGTCAGCCCTGGGAGCTCAGGTGAAGGCAGTCCACCTGTGCAACTGGAAGAGGATGGAGCCTCTTAGACCTCATTTAAGGGCTGACCTCCACTGAGAAGGGATCTTTTGTTGGAGATCACTCCTTTGTAGAGTTTCATCAGTGAGCTTAGATCCTTTGAGATGGGTGAGTGTTTTTTTTGTAATATCTTTTCATTGTGCTGGTACCTGTACTGTTACAGCATTCCTCTCTGCTTCCAAAGGGTTATTTTACCTTAGAGTTTGCTCACATGAGTATCACAGAATCCTTAGAGTTGGAAGAGACCTCTGAAGGCCATCTAGTCCAAACATGAAATGTGCAAAGAGATCAAGCATCTTATGTTAAGAACATGTTTGGTTTTCAAGCCAGTTTTTACTGCATGAAACTCTTCCTAATGGAAGGAGTCAAAGACTCCTTTTTTTTTCATTTTTTTCAATTCCAGCAAATGGGGGAGTTAATGGCCAGTTCCTGCCCAACATACTGTAGGGAACTTGCTTTAGTAGGGGGTCTGGACTTGATGATCTTCAGAGGTCCTTTCCAACACCTATGGTTCTGTGATTCAGTAATAGAATGTTGGGGCCAAACCTTTAATGCCAGCTACTTTGAAACACTAGAAGAATGAAGAGAATTCCTAATAAGAAATATTGCCTAAAAAATAATGTAATTAAGGAGGTCTGAAAAAGCTGGGATTAGAGGATGAAAACAAAAATAAAAGGGAAGGAGGGAATCAAATTAACTATGATTTCTTGGAGAAAATCCATTAAGTAACTCATGTATTCCCCTACTCCAGAAAAAGAAACACAGCTAAAATTGCTGTATTTATCTTCATTTAGATTTCTTCCTCTCTGGTTTTACTTGAAGTAACAAATCACTCTGGCAAGCTTGAGGTGCTATTTTAGGAATTGAATTCAGATATAAACATCTTTTGAGTTTAAAGATGGATAGATAACCTTGGGACAGAGGCATGAAATGTTTTAATGGTGTCAAGCTAGGATCTTGAGCACAAGTTTCTTTTGTAAATCATGCTAATTGCTTTTGACAGCAACTGACATTGCTTCTTTTTTTTTTTTTTCTGGCAATATTGCTGAAGGTGCCATGGCCCAAGGAACCAGAGTTATTTTCTTAGTGATCTGTGTTAGGAGAGAAACATGCAAGTTGGACAGTGTCAGGGGAATTTTATGTTCTGCAGCGTGTTCCCTCCTTGTGCCATGACAGTTCTGTCAATTGATTTTCTAGATAGCCACTTCAAAGAAACAATGCATTGCCCAAAGGATAATCTTTTTCTCCCTGTACAAGATAAATGTGATCAGCATCTGTCAGTGCTCATCATTTCCTGCTCCCTGTAGGATTACTCACCCGCAGGTTCTGGATGGTCTTTTCATCCCTGTCATCATCTCTGTAGAATTTCCCCAGAACTACCTTGAGCTGTGCTGTCTTGAGCACAATGGTCTTGCCCAGGTCAGTGACACAGTGAGCTGCCACCACTACGGTACGTTCGTTCACCAGGGCCCCACTGCAGATGAGGATCCAGGCTCCTTTTTTGAGACTGTTCTCTTTCACCCCATTGGCTGTCCGGTAGATTGCTGCTTGCCAGGGCCACCTGGTAGAGGTCACAGCCTTCTGAAGAGTGATGTTTTCTGCTTTTCCACAGACTGGGGAAACATGAACCAAGAATGAGGTGACACCTCTTCTCCATCAAAGCATCCAAATGTCATTCTCAATTCCTGCTTAGAATGTACTAGAATGAAACAAACTGCAATTGCAAACGCTAGAGATGGCTTTCTGATAAGCCTCTATCTCCAGCCTGCAAAATTCTAACATAAGAGTATTTTATATAGCTTAGCAAGAGAAACACATTTGTTTTTCTTATGTTCTGAATTCCTGGCTGAAGTAGAAATGTAGAATTGGTACTTGAGTAGGTAAATTTTAAAAGTAACTTTATCAAACAGCGCTATAATGAGAAAGCTACATAAGAACTGAAAGAACACTTTTGATTCTTGCTTATGATAAGGGCCAGCGGTGTACTAAAACCATTCTAGACAGACACAGAACAGTTGTGCTGCTCTAGAACCAGTCTTATTGCAGCTGAGCTCAAGCCCATGAGAATAGATTTGTCTTATAGTGGAACTTTGAAACAAATACACATAAATCAATAGCTATTCAAAGCAAAAGGTGTGCTCAGTCCTAGGACTGTGTCACTATGGGTCAGACCTGGGGGTAAAATTTCCTGCATTTGGGAAAGTTTGCTTACACTCTGCAATATCAACCCTTCTTTAGCAAACTATGTTAAGGGAAGAGCTGCTTTAAAATGCAGGCCCTCCATTGTTTTCCTTAAAGCTTGATGTAAGCAGTGTACCAAAGCACAGAGATGAAAGCAAAACCATATTTGCAATAATGCTACAGGAAAAGTGATAGCAAGAGTACATTTTCAGTAATGAGGGAGCCACATTCCACTTTTGCTTGATGAAAGAGTAGGAAACCTGATGGCAAATTACATTGCTGAAAGCTTGGTCCATTTACCATCACCTACAGAAGTTCTACTGGTGGATAAAAAGAGTTGTCTGTCCTCTAGGCTTTATTGCTCCTTTCTCCCACCTGCAAGCATGCGCAATCTGCGCTGTTGGTATTCCCTGATTATCTAAGATGAATACACAGCTTGTTCCCCCATCCACCAAGAGATGTGTGCATTTGTTTTCCTCTGGAGACTCACTTGGAACACACACAGGGGCCCTTCCACTCCATTTTCCTGTCTTCAGACAAGTCCTCCTGCTGCTACCCAAGCGCCGGTAGAAGGGAGATATGCATTCATACTGAAGCTGAGTGTGCAGGTGCTGGTACCCTGGGGGCAGGTCTCCGAATGGCAGTGCTGGCTTCTTGGTTGGGTAGATTTCAAGCTTTTGCTTGCTGAATGC
Organism: Odontophorus gujanensis; assembly: GCA_013399175.1. Classification (NCBI taxonomy): domain Eukaryota; kingdom Metazoa; phylum Chordata; class Aves; order Galliformes; family Odontophoridae; genus Odontophorus; species Odontophorus gujanensis. The sequence continues at coordinate 736,878 of VXAB01006860.1, read as the reverse complement.
AGATGAGTAAAGCTGATGCAAAGGTGTTTCCCTGTTTCAGTGAAGAAAGAACGCAAGGTCGTAATAAAAACACAGTAAGAGCCATCATTCCATAGCTTTATCACTAGCTGTGTTCAGTATCATTTAAAAGCATGAGCAGTTTGTGAAAGAGTAAGGCAAGATATCTTTCCATCATAGCTGGATTGTAGATGGGAATGCTGCTGGACTATTTTATTTATATATGTGCATATGTTTATAACTTGTGTAACTGCTTTATAACTACTTGTGTCTGTTCTTATTCTTTTAATTTTACCGTTCCTGGATTATATCCAGTTGCCTCTGGATGTGGAATAGTTTTTTCACAAAAGGTTTGAAATACTCTGGTTTTAAACAGGGAAATGACTCTATAAGTTGGTGTTACCATAATTAATTCTCACTAGAGAGGAGTTAGGCACATCTTTTCTCTAGTGAGCACTTTAATAGGCAGTATTAGGAATCGATTCAGATTAAATCATGTTGATAAAGTTGCTTGATTTAGCAATTAACAGATAATAACCTCACCACAGAGATTTCATAATTGCAATAATCACTAAGCTTCCATTTTGAAATTGTACTGATTAGCTGAAGCATGGCATATAATTAAAGAAATAAATAGATGCACCAGCCTGGACATGGACCATAAGCTTGATGACAGTAATACTTAAATCTTCATCACTTAGGACCCTTGCTCTAATGGTTAAGAGCACATTTGTATATAAAAATCTATTTACACCTGAAAAATTAAGCAATGAATTAATTTCCCTTGCTATTTCCAGTATTGCCTGCATCCAGAAAAGCCACAAGGATGCTTTTTCACATGAAAATGCAATTTTTGGTCCAAGAGAGACTGCCTCCATCATTCAGAATCTGTGAGAAGATATAGGCATGGTGATACTCAGTGAAAGTGAAGTTCTTAAGAACAAGAGCAGCCACAAGCTCCTTGTCCTTTGGACAAAGGATGAGAGCTGCTGTGGTTATGCAACATCTGCCTGGTTTTATTCCCTACTTGTGTGTAACCCTGCAATGTTGCATTATCTACATTTGATCTTATCTGTGAAGCGTAGAACATAGTTCAAGGCATAAAACCAGTTCACCTACTTGAGATGCCACCATGATGCCATGCAGGTGGGAGAATGGATGCACTCTGATACAGCTTGCATTAATATCAAACTTTTACAATAAAAAGACCTGTGTTCAAAAGTGAATCAAGAAATTCAAGTAAGAAAGATCTCTTGATGGCTCTGAAAGCCTCCTGGTGTTGTCTCAGGAACAACTCTTCAACTCATATGCTATAGACAGCTGGAGATTAGGAGACTACTTGGGGGAAGTGTGTGCTTGCCTTGTTGCTGAAGTCTTCTTCAGGCACCTGCTACTGGCCATTGCCAGAGACAGGCTGCAGCTTGAGCTGGGCCTTTATCCTGACCTTATATGTCTGTTCTTAAGACCAAAGATGAGGACAGATCTTGCACTGCATTGAAAAAATAAATGAATCCTCTACTGAAAAAGCATGCTGAAATGAGAATGATTTCTTGGACAAACACTAACCTGAACATTGCAGCTTAACCAGATTTAGTCTGTGCTCAATTCAAGAAAGCAGCAAAATGGCCAGGTAGGACAGCATCCAATCTTTCATTTCCTTCCATTCTTCCTGCTCTGCTTCTTCATCTTCCCCATGCTCATCCCGAAGCCAACTTTGTATCAACTGTGCTGTATTGCTTTGGGTGACGAAGTCTAATGGAGTCAGATTACACTGCCCTTTCTCTTCTTGAGCTCTCCCCACTCGTTTCTTCACTAAGGTGATATATTTTCATATTTTAAGACTCATTACTAGCCCCAGGGAACTGTTCCTCAGACTGCTCTTGTACTTTGTCACAAGCTTGCAAGCCTAATTCTGTCATGGTCCAGTACTTTGCGTACTTTTAACTATGCTTTTCTTTCTGGCTGCCTCCTGCAGCTTGCAAACCTGTGCTCAGTCAGACCTCCCTTCCCTTCAGCTCTCATTGCTTGGTTATCAGTAGAGTTCACATGGAGTATTTCACAGGACTGGTTGTTCAATCAGGCTAAGACACATAGGGTGAAAAGAAGAGGTGGGAAAAGCAATCACTTTTTTCTTAAAACTGTTGTTGAAGTATTGACATTCTTACCTTGACTGGACCTGCATTGGCAACACTTTCTGTCTCACCAGGTCAGAGATCTTTGGCTCTCTGCAGGCTAGAAAAAATATAATGTTTCACAGTACTTTTCCACATTCATGGCTTATACTCATTTCCACCCATTCCTCTCACAAGCAAGAGGGGACGGGATTAAGAAAAGAGGCAGCAAGTTATATGCCTTAAAATAAGGAAAAACCCCAAAACATAAAGCTTTAGAAAAACGCTATCCCACAGGTCTCTAGATCTATCCCATTTACAAACAGGGAAGCAACTCAGCATCTTCTGCACTGGGCACTGGCAGCTATGGAAGATTTGTCCGCCAGTGTGTCTGAATACCAGTTACACTGCTACTGCTGATGGTTATGAACCTGAACAAACTTTTGCAATAATGGAATTATAAAAAAAAAAAAAAGCTTCATTTTCATCCCTATAGCCACACAGAGCTAATGCCACTGAGTCAGCACAAGGCTGCAAGATATTACACACATCTAAAAGCCTCTTTGCAAGCGTTCAATTTGGGAGGAGCTGGGGACTCTGAATCTGAGGATGACCATAGAGTAACCTGAATATGCAGAAAATAAGAGAAGCAAAATCAAGGATTTCTAATTTTGCCTATTTTCTTAATTTGCTTTAAGATCAGAGTAAAATATTCAGCTTTATCACTTCAAATAACTCTGTTGGGATTTCCTTCCTGCTGCACAGAGTGGAAGAAACAGAGTCTATCAGGATGTATTTCATTTGTATGTTTGAGCATTCATTTCTGTGGGATTTAACAAAATCTTGCTCTTTGTGGTTACTGTGTATGTTAACCTTTATGTCATTATCGAAGTTAACATCAATAATGAAGCTTTCCACAAATGGAGATGATTAGAGGCTTCAGGGAGACAGTATTTCCATCTAAAATAACAGAATAAAGCAAAGTCCCCAGGGGACAGATATATTTCCTTATATTATCATTACTTCAGTTAACAAAAAAAATATATATATCCTTTAGAATATGTTTCCAAAAATGCTTTGGGAAAATGAATTTGGCAGTTCCCCAACCCAAATCCCTTCATCCATTCAGGTTTCCAGACATGCTTACAGTAGCCCCAGGTCAATAGCATAATTCCCTTTCTAGCCAAGTATTTAAAGATGTGTTTCAGTCATTTTGACGAATGCAGATGGTTTAAGAACATCCTCAAGTGATTTTCTAAACCAGACATTCAAGGCTCCAATCTACAAGGTTGGTCTTACAAACTTTTACACTCAGGACTGGCCCTACTTACTTAAAAGGGTTGTAAGAGGAGAGCTGCTTCTTACCTCATCAACTCTGATGAGGCAGTTATTTCTACTTCAATTCCCTGCTGATCTTTGATAATGATCTTACACAAATTTATCCTATAAAGAGGGTAATAGGGGAATATTTATCTCCATCTTTAAAGATGGAAACATCTGCTGGAGTAACTGGCATCTTCTCTGGCAGCCAGTAATGGCAAACTACCATTCTCAGTATCAGGTGTCAATCAGACAGGAAGTTTATTCTTAGAAAAAATTATCTGGCCAGTGTAAAATACATAAAACAAAATCTAGTTAAAAAAAATAGCAGCTTTTATGAGTTGTTGTTAAAAAAAAAAAAAAGATTATAAATTACCTTTAATACAGATTGGTTGTTTCCCTGACCATTCTCCATTGTCTTGGCAGGTCCTCTGTTCATTCCCACTAAGAACATAGGAGTTGTTACAAAAGAAAGCAATGACTGTGCCAATTTTTGCATAGCGTCCATTCAAGAGACCAGTGTCTTCCACTACTCTTCTGTAGCCATTGAGTGGGCCACCAGGATCTGAGCAGCTTTTTTCATCTAGAACTAACAATAAGGGGAAAAACAGTAACCATTTTATCAAGTTCACAGCATTATTTTCACCCATCAGATTGCTTGACTTTACATTCAGATGTTGCAATACAATAAATACATGCTTAAGATGCCTCTCTATGACCCATCTGTCCCATAGGACCCATCAGTCTTTGTGAAAATCAAATATTGAAGAAGCAATGATAATTCAGATGTCTGTTAATAATACATATTTTTGTCTTTGTTGAAAGCATAAGATTCTCAAATTCTTAAAAAGTCTTTAAAACTTGGCTGACAATTCTGAAGAAGAGCTTTGTCTTTACATGATGTTGACGTCCCATTATCATTAACAGGACTAATTCAGAGGCATAAAAGTATGCACTTAAGCTATTTACACAAAACAAGCTCTTTGCATCCTTTTTCCATTTCTACATTTTCAGTACTTCACTGGTCTTGCATAATAAAACTAGACTACTAAATTTTGCTTTTACGTTTGGTTGCATTTTGGTCTCTTAGCACTGACAGAGATCTCAATAATCCAGGAAAATAAAGGAATTTAAAGAGAACATATGTATATATATTTACTGATACTAAAAATTTAATATGAAAATTCATTGGCATACTGCATATAAAACCTCTTTTACTTCTTCCTTCTCAGTATTTTCCCCTTCTTTTTATTTGCTGTTTTGTTTATTTTTCTCACAATAAACTTAATTTTTTGGCCTAAATCTAGATGATAGTATTCCCTTTGTGATGCCTCACTTCACAAATGCACCAATGTGTAACAAAACACTCAAGTATTTATTTAAATCTCCGTTTAATCAGCACAGCAGCAGCATATAGGTATGGCCCTGACCTGTTCCTGTATCCTCATGCTTCCAGGGCCCAGCTCAACAAAGCACGTGAGCTCATAGTGAACTGTGGCAGTACAAAGTTCAATGAAGGGTATCTGCTCCTAACATGGCACAGATAATTCAAATAAATCATATTTTTCAGCACAAGTCATACTGAAAAACCAAGGAGAGCTCAACTGCTCAGCCAGAAGAAAGGGGAAAAACCAAGCCTCATGTCAGGGGGAATTTTTTTACTGAGATTGGTGAGGTGCTGGAACAGGTTGCCCAGAGTGGTTGTGGATGCCTCATCCTTGGTGGTGTTTAAGGCCAGGTTGCGTGGGGCCCTGGGCAGTCTGATCTGGTACTTGATCTAGCAGCTAGCAAACTTGCCTGTGGCAGGGGGGTTGGAACTTGATGATCCTTGAGGTCTCTTCCAAACCAAGCCATTCTATGATTGTATGATGCTATGATTCTCATCTCCTTTTTCATTTGGATCTGTCTTTCTCCCCTGTACCTCACAGGCTCTCTCACTTGTGAACCATAGATGACTTTTAACTTTACAGCAGCTAAAGACTGCAAGAATAACCAACAGTGTAATGTTTTATTTGCAAGCCAATTTGTGTACTGATATCTAGCCTGGAGGCATCTTTTGATGAGCAGAGCATATATTTCCAAATGTACCTAATCTGGACCAAGTGAGTCAATGAAAGCCTTCTCTTATTTCATCACGTTCACTAACTTGAATCATTGATTCACTAACTTGAATCACTCTTCTGCTCAAGGTTATAATTTTTCTGATGGATTAAAAATAATGAGAAAACATCTGGGAAGGAGAGACCCAAAACACACCACCAACACTCCAGTAACAGCCAAGTCTAAAGACAGATGTTTCACTAGAGACATCATTCAGCAGGAACCTATTGCATTTATTGCAATTGGAGGTGTTCTGTCTAGATACAAGAATGCCTTTGCTTGTTTTTCAGATGAACTTATATACAGCTGCTTCATAACATTCTCCACAAAATCTGCTTTGCTTGCCATTGCACACTTGTGAAAGCACTATTCAAATTGATATTAAGTGTACTGGAATATGGAAATAAAATTGTGCCAAATGAAACAGATAAAAATTAGTCTCTTTGGATAGGAAGAAGGGGGATGGAATTTCACAGATGAATCAGTATGAATGGTAGGTCTGTCATAGGCATGCAAACTTGCACAGCAAGAAGGAATAGAAGTTTCTCTTTCAATAGTTTTAGCCTAGGATAGGAATGCTGTTAACATAAGAGTCTGTTCTTCATGCAGTAAGCCCCAATCACCTCCACAGAGAGCACCACACTTCTGCAGAGAAGATAGCAAAGGTACATAGCAATGGAAGTAGCTACTCATTGATGCACAAAGTCCCTCATTTGATTTTGGTTCTAGAAATTTTGTTTGTAAGGACGACATATGCCTTTGAGGAGATAATTTTTCAAGTCATTTGATTTTAGTCCTTTTTTTTAGTAAATCTTGAGAGCTTGGGCTTCAGCAAAGTAAAATGAGAATCCCTAGTGATTCTTAAAGGTGGGATGAGACAAGAACATCATGCTAAGCCATGGATCTACCAAATTTCAAGTGAAATTTGGATATTCTAGTTTAATGGGAATACAATGGCTGAAACATTCAATGAGAATCAAAACTTAAAGTGACCTTACCACATTCGGGATGATGTGTTGACCAAATCCCATCAAGCTGACAGTAGGCAACACGGCTGCCTTTTAAGCTGTAACCCGCGTTGCACTTGAAGTAAACCTGGGCCCCGTATTTAAAGTCATCTCCTTCCACAATACCATGAGCGGGAGCACCTGGAGTCCTACACATCACCACTGACAGTTCAGATATTTCAAAAAAATCCACTTTATTACAAAAACAGGACTGTGTTAGGTTGATTCTTTAGAACATAGAAAAACCAATTAAAATGGGCAGGAGTAAAAATAACAAGACAAAATTTCAGAGAATTGTTTAAACCTCAGTTCTACACGCACTTACATATATTTAACTTTTCAAAACTTCCCTAGAGCCATTCAGTTCAATGAGATTACTCAACTGCATGAAATGATCATATCCATAAGTGTGTATTGTACTGTCACACCTTTCATTTGCTTCAAACACTGTCCTTCCTCCCGAAGAGAGACTTTGCATTAAGTACCATGCATGGTCAACAGAAAACTTAGGTTCTTAAAAGCCTAATATATATAAAAAATATAAAAGCATTGTTATTTGTATAGGTCAAACATTACCACAATGACATTAAAAAGGTACCTTGATATTTACCACAGGGTTTGCTCTACTGGGGAAATACCAAAAGACAATGGTGTATTTATCTACTGCAAGTAGTAAATATTAAACATCCTAAGTAAGATTTCTCTGAGAACATCAAATTAGCCATACTAAACCAGACCGAAGCTCCATCCATCACAGAGTTCTGCCTTCGATGGCAGGAAACAGCAGATTTGTAAAAGGAATATAAAAAGAGCGAGCATATAGAATGCTTTCTTGACATAATCTAGGAACATTTCGTAATTTGAGGCTCAAAATATGGTGGTATCTTAGGTATAACATACTCTGGTGATTTTTTTAATGTTTGTTTGTGTTTTCCAAAGTCAGCTACATACTTGGTGTCATATGCTGTGGCAGTTAGTCCTACAGAGTAAGTGTGGTGTGAAATATGCACTGCCATCTTAAGTTTGGTTTTCAGCCTGCCACCTGATAACTTCATTTGATGCTCTATTTTCTCCATTATCAGAGACAAAGAATGCCCTTCTCCAAGTCACTTTTCAGGACCAATTTTCTGTATTAATGTAGAAATAAAAAATTAAGTGTAGGAAATGCAGGTTCTGGTGTATACACAGTTGCCCATCTCTTTGAGTGTCTCTGGCTTTGCCTGAGACATTCATTGTGGAAAACTGTAGAAGAAGGGATTCTGTGCGAGATGTAGTTATGCATATGGGCTTTTTACCCAGAAGCTGCAGCTCTCCGTGGTAGATAAATGCAACCAAGATCATCTCTGCTTTATGTTTTCAGAATTTGACTTCTTTTTGTGTTTTGCTTTGTAGCTACAAAGAATGTTGCTTACAGCCAAATTGTGATCTTTACATTTGCAGAGGAAAAACTTTTCTAAGGCCTCAGGCCTGTAATCCTTACTCAGAACACACATGAATGCATCTATTTATAATGGAGCACGGACAATTCAATTATTCACATAAGGAAGAGATTCTTGAGTGAGTAACAGTTCTGAAGCAGTAGCACTCCCAAGAACAAGGTGCCATTGAAACTCCCCTCATTTTACGGATTACTACAAACATCAAACAATGATTTGGCAGAATCATTTGTGCACTACTAAGCACAAGCTGTGGAAAGAAAAACTGTCTAACATGTAAGCATTAGAGAGAGGCTTTGACTCAGTACTCCAAATCAAAACACATCCAGTTAAAGGAGCTCAACACTTCCTCTTAGCTGCGAGTGACCTGCGTATCATCTTCTGCATAACAACAACAAAATTCAACAAAAATTCATTCCTAGCCCATGATATATTTCACGTGAAATATATTCACTCATATATATGTGTATACACAGGCACATATCTAAATTAAAGGAAAATAATAGGAGCACAGATTTTATACATTCTAAATCCTCAGAATGCTTGTCATTTCAATCACTATCTTTGTATTCCCAATCACTTCTTCATATCTTTCTCTAGATGTCAATTCATTGCACCACATTTCTATTCCTCTTTTTCAGTGTAAAGTCACACTCAGCTTGTCAAATAAAAAAAAAAAAAAAAAAAATTTTTAAATTAATNGGAAAACAAACTGAGAATAAAACCTACCTGTATAGAATACATAATGATTTTGAAGCAAGAAACAGCAAATTCATTAGGATCCCATAGCTTATGATGGTCTAAATGCCTGTGAATGAAAAATAAAGGATTTGAAATAACAATATTCCATACATAACTATGGTGGTTTAATGCTAACAGGCAGCTAAGCAGTACCCTGTTGCTCTCTAACTCCCCTTCTTCAAAAGCACAAGGGGTAAAAACACAAAGCTCATGGGATGAGATAAAGACAGCAACTGTTGAAAAAAAAAAAAAAAAAAAAAAAAGATTATTAGAGTCATCTGTACACCATTTGGAGTACTCCTTTTTGTCATAAATAGAGGTTTTACTTCTACTTTAGTTCAGCCCTGCCAAGCAAATCTTTTGGTGCTTTTGTATTCTAGGTCCATCCTGGAAAAAAAAAAAAAAAAAACTTACCCAAGTTACACTTACTTTTAACCCAGAAACTGTAAGTATTTGTTCTTGTTCTGTCTCCTAAGTGATTAAGATATTCTGCTTCTAGCCCTTGTGATTTGCTCTGCTTGCCAGGCTTTCTTTAGTTTCTCTGTGCCAATGTTACCCAGCTGGAACAACTCTAGTTTTACTTATGAGACAAATTCAGCAGTTTGTGCACAGATACATTTAGGAACTATGGCCTAGAGTAGAGGATATGGAGGCAGAAGGTCATGAGATCTAATCATAGCTACAAAACTGCGGTCACGGATAAGTTTCTTCATTTGCTGCATCTATCAAAAGAGAGCATCCTTTTCCTCTCAGGGATGTTAGAAGCATTAGTTCATATCCACTCATGTCACAGAGTCACTGTGGGGTTTCTCTGATTGCAAAAAAGCCAAGTATTATCACCAGACATGGCCCTGCTGTTGCCCCTGCCTCTATCCGCTGGTTGCCTGTTCTCTTGTAACATGGGATCCCCCATGGCCTGTCCCAGTCTGTGAACTGTGCCACCGGAGACACGAGTAATCACTTTAAATTCTATTTAGATAGTTATGTAAACTTATTCTTTTTCTCTACAAGTTTAATGTGGTTGTGAATCCTGAACTGTTCGCTGCATCTGTATACCACAGCTGAACTGCGTTTTCAGCTGTATTATCTAGTCTGAAAGTCACACACAGTTGCTCTAGATTCTGCCTCTGCTGTTTTGAATTTGAGCTCTGTAGCTTTCTTCCTCCTTCAGTCTGACTTGCCTTTTACCCCTCTCAGCTAATAGGTTTCAGGCAGCTCATAGCACCGTATCCCTTTACTCGTGAATACTTCAGGTAATGGAATTTTGAAGAGTTCATTGTGAAGGGAATCCTAGTTTCTTGTGTGCTTCATCCAATTTGTTCTTTCCATTTGTGAATGGGTTCTCATCAAGAGTATGAGTTTGTTGGGCTCTTACATCTTTCAGAATGTGCAGTATATTCCACTGAATTTTATAACAGCCTCCTTTGTCTGAGATATCTTACTGAAGTCTTTCAGGATTGTCTCCTGGTGTATGATTACGCCCAACTCTCCAACAGAGATTTCTCAAAAGACCAAAAATAAAGAAAAACAGGAATATTCTGTAAATGTCATTCATACCTAGCTCTGGTTACACATCTAGTCCTCTGGTTACACAAAATGGCCAAAAAATCCAACCATCTGAGCTGACCCAATTCCCTTTAGTTTCTAAGCTCTGTAGAATATCTGACATAGTATCAGATTCCCTTGCCTAGGCAAAATGGGCCTGGCTCTGCTATCCACTGAGTACTTTTGAATATCAGACCAAGCAGTTCTCTCTGCTTGGTTCAGCTTTGACAGCTATGAGGGCTGGATTTCCTTGCACGTGCCATCTCTTCCCCTACCCTTGCCCAGTGTAGTGAAAATGCTGTCACAGCCTGAACCAGTGATTGAGCACCTGCTGGGAAGGCAGGGCCAACCCAAGAGAGTTCAGGTGCATGCAGTGTACCTGAGCAACTGGAAGGGGTGGAGCCAGGATCCATCCCTTCCCAGACCACGTTTAAGGGTTGGGAGTGGAAGTGAAGGTGGCTCTTGCTGGAGGTTCCTGCCTGCCTGGGGTGTTCTGAAGGTAAGCGGCTTATTTCCCTCATTTTTGTGTCTGTTGTATTTGGGTTTGTTTTCATTTGCTGTTGCTAAAGACTTTGTCACTCTGCTGTTATTGTAGTATTTTTCATTCCCTTATAATGTTACATACAGCCATCCCTATTCAACATGAAACTCTCTCCCAGCCTCACCTGTGCCTGGTCCAGTTTGGCTGCTGTGGCAGAGGTGGGGCTGTGAGACCTTTGGGTAGCATTTTCTCAAAAAGCGGGTGCTGGGCTCATCATGGGTACAAACTGTTCTTAGGCCATTAGTCAGGCTGCTCAGTTCTATGTGAAGTATGTGATTTCTATTGCCCTGTGACTCGTTTCCTACCTTTAGGCTGTATTTAATATTTGTGGTGTGTTTGGTATTAATTGCTCATAGTAAGAGAGGAAGCAGTAGAAAAATCTGATTTGATGAGCTATGGGAGAAACTTTCCCTTCCTCAAAGCACTGTTGAGTGAGAGGAATTGGCATCTATAGTCCTTATCCTTAAAGGCTTTAAAAGCATTTCTCTTGTGTTAGTGTAGTGCCTTTGGAACAGCAGCCACTGCCTGATTTTCCATAAGATTGTATCTTACCTTTTTTTCTGAGTGTGCTTTACGAAAGAGAGAGAGCGAGAAGCAAATGATAAGGTAGAGAGTTTCAAACAGAATTATCTGAAGAACATCTATGAAAGGTACCATGAAGTCAGCCAAACTCACTGCAAACTGTAAGGTTTGAGACAAACTGGCAGAAATGGAACTAAGACTACCAGGGACTTCAGGTTGCAGTGTTCAGTCTTTACACCTTTCTCTCCACAAAAAGAACACCAAGGCTACCACGAATTCAGAAAAAGGACTAGGTGGCTGAAAAATCACACTATCAGATGGTAATGTACAACCAAGTATAAAAGATTTCATGAAAGGTCTGCCAAAAATATATGAGTAACTCAGAAACTGTGTCTGAGCTGATCCCATTCTTTATGTAATGGTACTATTACATCTATATAGACTCTGGGGTTTTTATACCTAGAAAATGAAGGGAAGGAAATTGAGAAAATTCAAGGGAAGGTGAAACTAGTGTCAAGAAAAAATAATTTTGAGAGAAGACTAGGAACTAGAAATGATTACTCTGATCATGCAGAACTGAAAATTGCAATAATCTAAGAGCTAAGACCAGGAAGGATGCAGCAAAACATCTAAAGGAAGACAGAAGTATGTTTAGGCAGGATAAAATTATGAACAGAATTGTGAAGAAAAACTCTTTAGAAGGCTCCTTGACAAGTGCTTAAATGGCTTAGTAGGATGTAAGAAGAAATGACATATCTCAGCATTTGAAAAATGAAAATCCAGCTAGAAAAAAAAGAGGAGTAGATTTTGGAGAGAACAGGCTACCACTACCATCCCCATTATGAGCTCAGAGACTTCTTTAATTTTTCCATGCTTTGTTACGTGGTGTTGTTCCTCAGAAGTCCCATAATTAATCCATACAGACACAAGGACAACCCTTGTTGCTTTAGTGTGTGAGGCAACTAGTGGCCTGATAGAGCTCTGTACCATTCATACAAAAGTAAAGGAGAAAGGTGTAAAACTTGGTGGCCAGAGACAACTTGAGCAGAAATGCTGAACCATGGTAACTGCTGTTAGGAGAATAAAAAGCAAAACTGCCTCAAGTATCTGTGTAACAAATTCACAGGTTCCCAATAAAACTCATTACCCTTTTTGTTTCTTACTTTCTGTCTTGGGGGGGGGGGGAAA